>PVKU01017943.1:0-10232 GCA_004027475.1 Anoura caudifer
GAACCAGGTCCTGGATTCATGGATCCTTAGAATTGTGCTTTTAGTCTCTATGTCATTTAATTCTGCTCTGATCCTGGTTATTTCCTTCTTTCTACTTGCTTGGGCTGTCTTTGTTGTTGTTCCTTGAGTTCTTGCAGGCATTAGTGGTACATTGTTTGTTTGAAATGTTTCTATCATTTTTAGGTAGGCCTGTATTGCTACGAACTTCTCTCTGAGGAGTGCCTTCACTGTGTCCCATAAGTTTTGGGTCATTGTAAGTTCATTTTCATTTGTTTCCAGAAACTTTTTTATTTCCCCCCTAATTTCATTCTTGATCCATTCATTGTTTAATAGCATGCTATTCAATCTCCATGATTTTGAGGATTTTGTGTTTTTCCCCTTGGTGTTGGTTTCTAGTTTCAGTCCCTTGTGGTTGGAGAAAATGCTTGGTGTGATTCAATTTTCTTGAATTTGTTGAGGCTTGTATTGTGTCCTATCATGTGGTCTATCTTTGAAAATGTTCTGTGTGCATTTGAAAAGAATGTGTATTTAGTTTCTTTGGGATGAAGGGCTCTATATGTATCAGTTAAGTCCATTTCATCTAGGGTGTCGTTCAATGCCACAATATCTTTGTTAATTTTTTTGTTTGGAAGATCTGTCCATTTTTGACAGTGGGGTGTTAAAATCCCCTACTATAAATATGTTGCTGTCAATATCTTTCTTGAAGTCCTCTAAGATTTTCTTGATGTATTTAGGTGTCCTATGTTGGGTGCATATATATTTACAATGTTTATGTCTTCTTGCTGGATTCTTCCCTTGAGTATTATGAAGTGACTTTCTGGGTTTCTCTTTATGGCTCTTCTTTTGAAGTATATTTTGTCTGCTATGAGTATTGCTACCTTGGCTTTTTTGTCCCTGTCCATTTGCTTGGAAAACTTGTTTCAGCCCTTCACTTTTATTCTGTATAGGTCTTTTGTCCTGAGGTGGATCTCTTGTAGGCCGCATATGTGTGGGTCATGCTTTCTTATCCATTCAGCTATTCTATGCCTTTTGATTGGAGCATTTAATCCATTTATGTTTAAGGTTATTATTGATAGGAACTTATTCATTGCCATTTTCATACCTGTGTTCCCCTCTCTCTCTCTTTTCCTTTCTTTCCTTAAAGCAGTCCCTTTAGTAACTCTTGCAGAACTGGTTTGATAGAGGTGTATTCTTTTAGACTTGTTTTGTCTGGGAAACTCTTTATTTGGCCTTCTATCTTGATTGAAAGCCTTGCTGGGTAAAGTAGTCTTGGTTGCAGGCCTTTGGTTCTCATTACTTGGAATATTTCTTGCCATTCTCTTCTGGTTTGGAGAGTTTCCATTGAGAAGTCAGCTTCTAACCTTATTGGGGCTCCCTTGTATGTTACTTCCTTTTTTCCCCTGCTGCCTTTAAGATTCTCTCTTTGTCTTAGAATTTTGCCATTTTAATTATGATGTGTCTTGAAGTGGGCCTCTTTGGGTTTCTCTTGATTGGGATTCTCTGTATTTCCTGGATTTGTGTGACTTTTTCTCTCACCAAATTAGGGAAGTTTTCCATCATTACTTTTTCACATAGGTTTTCTATCCCTTGCTCTTCTTCTTCTCCTTCTGGTATCCCTATTACATGGATATTATTACATTTCATATTGTCTTACATTTCTCTTAATCCCTCTTTATTCTTTCTGAGCCTCTTTTCCTTTTCTTGCTCTTTCTGGGTGTTTTTTTCTACTTTGTCCTCGCTGATCCAATCTTCTGCTTCATTGATTCTGCTTTTCATTCCTTCCAGTGTGTTCTTCAGTTCAGAAATTGTATTCTTCATTTCCTCTTGGCCCTTGTTGATAGTTTCTATTTCCTTTTTCATGTTGATATAGTTTGCCATGAGTTCATCATCATGGCTTCTTTGTAGTTTCTGGTAGCTCATTGAGAGCTCATGAAGCTTCCTGACAACCATTGCTTTGAACTCAAAATCTGATAGTTGAGTTGCCTCTGTTTCATTTAGCATTCTTTCTGGGGCTTCCTCCTTTCCTTTCATTTGGGGATTATTTCTTTGTCTTCCCATTGTTTGTGAGACTCTTCTTGTTAGTCTCACCTTCTTAAATTGATCTGTTCTGGTTCCCTGGGTTTATGGTGTGAACTTCCATGGTAGAATGCCTGTGAGATTCAGTGGTGCTCTCTCCTTTGGGTCCTCATATTCACAGCTTCCACTGTCTCAGCTGTTGAAATGCCCCCTCTTTGGGGCCAACTCTGATTTTTTCATAGTTCCAGGGTTTTTTGTTTTGTTTTGTTTTTGTCTCACTCATGGGTATTTAAAGAGAGAAAAGAGGAAGAAAAAAATGAAAAGAGAAGAAAGAAAAGAAGAAAGAAAAAGAAAAGAGAAAAAAGAGGAAGGAAGAAGAGATAAAATTGGAAAGAAAGGAAGAAGGAATAAAACAAGAAAGAAGTAACAAGAAGCAAAAGGAGTTGAGGGGTAAAAAAGATAAATATAATAAAAAAATAAAAAATTAAAAAAATAAAACAAAACAAACAAACAAACAACAACAACAACAAAAAAAACAAACAACAGCTCTTGCTGTTTTTAATTTTGCCAAGCCAATTTTTCTGGTCTTGGTGGGTGCAATGGCTGAGGGTGATGGTATCACTTTTTTCTGTGTTCAGCACTGAGTTATATTTTGGCTACTCTCCTCAGAGCTAGCCTGGGGCCTCTCCGCGTAGGGCCTCAGGCCTATGTTCTGAGGCAGCATGCGCTTACCCCGGTCGCTCGTGGGTGTCTATGATCTTGTAGCTGTCTGTGGTCATGCATGGGCACCAATTGTCACGTAGCCATCTATGACATGTGGGTGCAGATCGATATTGTGCAGCCGTCCCAATGGCACATGGGCACTGATGGATCATTGTGCAGCTGCCTCCATTGGTACATGGGTGGTGACATTTACGCAAGCTATGGCATGCAGTCTTCCCAGGGCTATGCATGGGTATTCACATCCCCAGCTTGTTTGCCACTGAGACCTTAACTCCTCTCTGTGAGATTTCAAGCACCCAGGTTTATCCTGGTGTTACTGAAACCTTGTTTGGCTGGCGAGGGAGCAGTTGACCCAGCTCCCTCCCTAGAGTCTTGTGGTGAGCCTGGCAAGCTCCAGCCAGGGGCCTCAGCCCCCACCCTGGTCTCCACACTGCTCCCTGGGCTCTTATTATTCTGAATTACTCTCCTTACCATCTGGTTTTTCAATGTCCACTACAATTTTCAATCTCCTATTTTCAAATATGCTGTGTTTCTGATGACTGTTTGTTCTGTTCCACCATAAATCAGCCAGGTTTTTCTCCTGTGTGTAGGGGGAAGTGGAATGTGCTCCCTCCTACCATGCCATCACCTTCCAAAAAACTTAAATAGATATTTTAAAAGTAGATGAAATATTTTGGGGAAAGAGGGGTGGGGAGATTCATTGAATCATAGTTGTTTCCCCTTCAACAACCTTCAGTGAACTTTCATAAAAAATAATTTGGACACAATGTTTGTTTTTAAATTCTATTTGTGTGGTGAGTTATTATTTTAGACAGTGCTCATGCAGGAAAAAGAGCATGTATTAGGAGTTCTGGCCAAGATGGAGGCATAGGTAGAAATGCTTCACTTCCTTGCACAACCAAAAGAAGGATAACAGCCATTTCAAAAACAATAAACAACCAGAAGTGCCAGACAATCAAACTGCTTGGAACTCCACAACTAAGGAATTACAGAAACATTCACCCAGATGGGTAGAAGGGGTGGAGGCCTGCAGCTGATTGGAGAGGACTTGTGGCAAGGTACCAGATGGTGAGGGTGAAAGAGGGCTGGCTGAATGGGGAAACTAAAGACTCAAAACCTCTAGTTGTAAAATACTGTGGGGCGTTGTGATGGTGGGAGAAACTCCCAGCCTCACTGAAGTTCTTTGGAAAGTGGTGCTAGAGTGATGCAAGCAGGCAACATTATTCCCTCTCTGACCCCTCCCCCATAGACAGTGCCACAATGCAGTGAAGAGGGTTGCCCCACCCTGCCAAATACCCAAGGTTCCATACCCTTACATCATAATAGGTGCTTTGAGACAAAAAAATATGGCTCAAATGAAAGAATGGATCAAAACTCCAGAAAAACAACTAAGCAACAAAGAGATAGCCAACGTATCAGATGTAGAGTTCAAAATACTGGTAATCAGGATGCTTACAGAAATGGTTGAATATGGTTGCAAAATAAAAGAAAAAGTGAAGGCTATGCAAAGTGAGAGAAAAATATACAGGGAATTAACAGTAAAGGGAAGGAAACCAGGACTCAATCAATGATCTGAAACAAAAGGAAGAAATAAACATTTGACTGGAACAGAATGAAGAAACAAGAATTCAAAGAAATGAGGAGAGGCTTAGGAACCTCTGGGACAACTTTAAGTGCTAAAGCATCCAAATCATAGGGGTGCCAGAAGGAGAAGAACAAGAGCAAGAAATTCAAAACTTATTTGAATAAATAATGGAGAACTTCCCCAATCTGACAAAGGAAATAGACATCCAGGAAGTCCAGAAATCCCAGAGAGTCCCAAAGAAATTGGACCCAAGGAGGAACACACCAAAGTACATCATAATTAAAATGCGAAAGGTTAAAGATAAAGAGAGACTCTTAAAAGCAGTGAGAGGAAAGGAGAGAGTTACCTACAAAGGAGTGCCCATAAAACTATCAGCTGATTTCTCAAAAGAAAACTTACAGTTAAGAAGGGGCTGGAAAGAAGTATTTGAAGTCATGAAAGACAAGGATCTACATCCAAGATTTTTCTATCCAGCAAAGCTATCATTTAAAATGAAAGGGCAGATAACATGCTTTCCAGATAAGGTCAAGTTAAAGGAGTTCATCATTACCAAGCCCTTATTATATGAAATGTTAAAGGAACTTATCTAAGAAATAGAATAAGATAAAAAACTATGATCAGTAAAATGACAACAAACTCACAGCTATCAACAACTGTACCTAAAAAAACAAAATAAAAAACTAAACAAATGTCTAGAATAGGAACAGAATCAGAGAAATGGAGGTGACATGGAGGGTTATCAGTGGGGAGGCAGAGGGGAAGAACGGGAAAGTTACGGGGAATAAGAAGCATAATTGGTTGATGCAGACACCATCCCCGCAGTGTCCAAATCATTATGGATTAAATGAGACATTTACATGGACTACCAAGTCCGGTGGAGGAAAAAGGACAGCATAGCTTTTCTCTCAAAGGGGAGCAAAAGCCTTGGCACTTGCTTTGGTGAGCTTTTATTGTCTTACTGGGCACATTACATGAAGGTCCTCATTAACTATGCACAGGTTCGCTTTAGGTGGTTACCTTTTACAGAAAACAAAGGAGCCAATGCTGCTAATCACATCACAGAAGAAGGATATTTGCAAATGAAAAGGGAAAAGTGGTTGAGCCAATTACACTCCGTACTGGGGAATTTTAGCATGGATTTTAGGAAGTTACTATAAGCACTTGCTGTCTCAATTCAGGGTGAAGGAATTTTAGCAAAAGCAAGACTCAAAGCAGCTTAGGTACAAATGCAGGCCTGATTCCCCACGGGAGAACCTATCTGTGGGTTGGGGTCCTATGCATCCCTGAGTGGAAGCTGGGCCCATGCCATGCAGAACGGTCTCCTACAATTGGTAGGCATAAAATAGACAGGGGGAGGTTACGAATTGAAATAAAGAACAATCTGACAATAATCAGAGAAGAGGGAGTAGAGGGATAATGGGGGGGACCATCAAGAAACATGTATGAAGGACACATTGAACAAAGCCAAAGGGGGTGGGTTCGAGGTTGGGAGGTGGTGATGGGTGAGGCGGTGGCGGGGGGGGGGTTGAAAATGGAGATGATTGTACTTGAACAACAATAAAAAAAGTAAAGGAAAGAAATGCCCGGGCTGGTGTGGTTCAGAGGATTAAGCACCTGCCTGTGAACCAAAGGGTCACTGGTTCAATTCCCAGTCAGGGCACATACCTGGGTTGTGGGCTAGGACCCCACTAGGGGGCACACAAGAGGCAACCACATATGATGTGTCACTCCCTCTATTTCTCCCTCCCTTCCTCTCTCTAAAAATAAATAAAATTTTTAAAGAAAAGAAAAGAAAAAGAATATTATAGGAAACAAGAACTTATACATACAACCTGTGGATGTGAACTAAGGGGGGGATGCTGGAGGGTGGGGAATGTAGGGCAGAGGGAGAATAAAGAGGAGGAAAAATGGAACAACTGTAATAGCATAATCAATAAAATATACTTAAAAATTAAAAAATTAAAAAATGAAACCTGAAAAAAAGAAATGGCACATATTGTCTTCAGATTATAATTGAAGCCTCTGAAAATTATTATTTATATATTTAGGAAGTAGCCTTTTAAATATTTGAACAAAAAGTACATTATAAACATTGTTTTTGTATAAACTAAGTTCAATGAAAAACATCACAAACCAACTGATATAGTGCGACTGATATTTTTAATAAGACAAAATGAAAATCTTTGAAAAAAAGTAAATTTTTATAGATTTCACTGACTTCTGCATGAGTATCTGAAAAAGAAAATGACATATTAGTATTGTATAATAAAATTACCAAATTACTTGCACTTAAAGCAAAATCGCTGTGGTTGTCATCTACAAATCCATGCTATAATTAAAATACATGTCCATGAAAATCAAGCTTGCCTGCAATATACATTGTTGTAATAATGAAGTCATTTAAAAATGCCAGGTTAATTCAATGTTATGATTTACTTGTATGCATGTATATGTTATACATGATTTTTGTGTGTGTGTGCATGTGTATTAGATTTGGATAAATAGTCTCCTCAATCTGAATAATTTGAAGTAGAATTTCTTCTCTGCCTTAAGAGATGCTTCTAGAAAAATAACTCTTACCTGGTGGGAATTAAATAATTAATGTAGTAAGAAACTAATACAAATACTTGATGAGAATATGAAATTATTAGATTTACCTAATGTCTTGATCTAAGTCACTAACTGATATTCCTTTAGATAATATAAAATAAGTAAAAACCAAAAGAATATAGCAATATTCAGGGTTTAAGTAAAAAATGAAGACTTACAAATTTTTTTGGCCATAGCTGCTCTTAAGAGGCATCACTAACAATATTAACCATCATCACACATTTGGTTTTCAGTTCTACTTTACTGATGTCACCTCAGTAAAAATTCTGATTTGGCTGATAAGCAAATAAGGCCTTGTTATTCTCCTGTCCAGGGAATATATATAACAACAAAAATGGAACAGCTTTGGGAAAGAATGAGGAATGAAATTTTTTGCTTAGATGACTAAAGTGCAATGAATCTAATTGAGCTTTTTGAGCAGCGCCTTTCTTCCCAGGACACTGTATAATGGGGAATGGAGGTAAGGTTGTGGGGGAGAAAGCAGACTGTGGGGGATTTCAGATCTAAATTGTTTGTTTATTTGTTACTAAAGCAGTGGTTCTCAGTGTGGGTTAAGGACGGTGGCTGAATGAGTAGCATGAAGAAAAATCTCTGAGAACTTTAATAATGGTTCTTCTCATTTACAATTCAAATCCTTCCCCCATATTTCTTTCCTACATTGACAATTATTATTTTAAAATATTTAAGTCATAATTAAATTGGATCAGTTTGAAGAACTTTCTAGTTGCTTGTAAGTTGCCTGAACTCCTTACATAGGACATGAGTTCATAATCTCAGAGGTTCTGAGACACAAGCTGCTGGTACCCTCCCACACCTCACTTTCACGTTCCATGTAGCAAAAATATATTCAAAGCTAGTTTCAGATTGTGAGGTGTAGTTTATTTAATGTGCTATTTTAAAATTTCATTACTAATATAACTTACGGAAACAAGTACATGATACTCTCTTCCTTGAAGATTTTATTTTTTTACCTATAAAAAAAGAAAACTTATTCATACATGATGAACTATACTTAATTTCATAGTATTGGGCCTGTCTTTTCTTAATAATCTTTCTTCTTTAAGAAGTTGTATTCTGCTGATCTCTTCAAAACTCATACTTCAAAAGCTCTATATTGCCACCATATTTAGCTTTTGGAAACAGACAACTGGTCAAATCATCTTTCTCAAAACACATCCTTAATAAATTTTTTTTTGGCTATAGGATAATGTTCAAAATCTTTAGCAGTGTTTTCAGACCCCTTCTTGTCAAGTTATATTTCTTTTTAACCATAGTTTTAAAGAATTCACCTCTATCCCTGTGTGAGCCATAAATTATGGGTATACATTGGTAAATGCAAAATGCTTTGTGTCAAAGAAACCTACTAGATGAACGTGTTAATGTGTGAAGCATTGTAGAATTAGTCTGGCTCTTTATACCTCTATGAATTGTTCCAATAAACTGTTTAACTTGATCCTGATTCTTATCAGAAGCAAAGGAACAAGAAGAAAAGTTTGCACCTCCTTGTAGGAAATAATTTTCAGAAGTATCCCGTTAGTGGCAATGTACAGAAAAATGTATTACTTGGTGGATTTAAGCTCACATTTCTTTTTAAATATATTTTTATTTTTAAATTAACATTTACATTCATTATTATTCTGTATTAGTTTTAGATGTAGATCAAAGTGGTTAGGAAATCATATACTTTACAGAGTGGTACCCCTTCTGCTTCAAGTACCCACTTGGCCTCATACATAGTTATTACAGTATTGAGTGTATTCCCTATGCTGCAATCTACATCTCTGTGACTATTCTATCTGTACCAACTTGTACTGCTTAATCCCTTCACCTTTTTCACCCAGCCCCCAACTCTCCCTCTTTGACAACTATCAGTCTATTCTCTGTGTTTATGAGTCTGTTTCTATTTTATTTGTTTATTTTGTTCATTAGATTCCACATATAAGTGAAATAATATGGTATTTGTCTTTCTCAGTCTGACTTATTTCACTTAGCATTTCACTTATTTTATGCTAGGTCTATCCATGCTGTTGCAAAAGGTTATAGTGCATTCTTTTTTATAGTTGCATAGTATTCCATTATATAAATGTACTGCAGCTTTTTTATCCACTCATCTGTTGATGGGCACTTGGGCTGCTTCAATTTCTTTTCCTCCTGTGTCATGGTTCAGAATATCTCCTACATAGTTTGGAACCCCACTTTTCCTTTTATAAAATAGCCGAATTGTTTGGACCACATCTACTAAAACTTAGCGACTATATGCTTCTTAAATATTTTTGCAAAAAATGATTATTTTTAAAAAGGTTAGAGAACTACACTTTAGGTCAAGATGAGTTACAGGAATTGAATTTACCCTGTTGCCTAAAAAATATTTTATTGTACTAAAATTATGAAAAGCAACAGTCTCTAAAGATCTGAACATTATTAGGCTTTGAATGACAGTGATCCCTAAGAGTCAGGAAGCAAATATGATGAATCCTATGGTTAGTCCTATTTTACTGACTGGAAATAAATAAACCCAAATAAGATGGGTGCCTGTCTAATCACTTTTATTCAACATTGAACTGGAGGTTTAAGCCAGGATAGTACGCAACAAATAAATAATTACATGGAAATAAATAAATGATATTCAGTTTGGAAGTTAAATTGTTCATCAACAGATGAATGAGTAAAAATTATATGATATATCCATATAGTGAAATAATACTCTGCAAAAAATAGATTGAACTACATGGGTAAGTCTCAAAACAATTATGTTGAGTAGAAAAAGCTAGACATAAGAGTGTACTGTATAGAGTATGCTTATATAAGATTCTAGAAAATGCAAACCAATCTGTAGTGACAGAAAATAGTTTAGGGGTAGGAAAGGGGTGGGTAGGATTATAAAGAATAGGAAGAAACTTTTGACTCTGGAGGATATTGTCATTATTGTACTGATTTTTTCTTGGATGTATTCATAAGATAAAATTTACCAAAGTGTATACTTGCAGTGCATGTAGTTTGCTGTATGCATGTCAATCATTATCTCAATAAAGCTACTCAAAATATTTAAGCTGATGTGTTCACTTATGGAGAGACTGTGTTTCTTTTCTCATCCTAAATGTGCATTACAGGAGTAAGATTTAGGCAACCCACCAGATCAAGAGAAGTAGAAGAATAAGGTTCTGAGGCAGCATGTGTGGCCGGAGTAGGTGTGGATGGAGCAGGTGTGGCTGGAGCAGGTGTGGCTGGAGCATGCTCCACTTCATCAGGCTGGGTCCCAGCAGGCTCAATAGCACATGCTGGGGCAGGAGGCCGGGGT
>PVKU01017944.1:0-10222 GCA_004027475.1 Anoura caudifer
TATCAGACATGGGTGACCGTTCCCAAGCCAGGAATCCAGGGCTATAAGGAACACGAGGCTTGCAACCTACTGCTGAGTTCTTGTCGGGTTTTTGTGCTCCCTCCCCGCAACGGTTGATACTCATCTGGACAGGATGACCAATAACTCTCTTTTTCTCCTGACAACCATTCTAAATGATGTTAGTGGCCCTGGATGGTGTGGCTCAGCGGATTGGAAGCGAGCCTGTGAACTGAAAGGTTGCTGATTCAATTCCCAATAACAGCACATGCCTTGGTTTCGGGCCTTCTCACACATCGATATATCTTTCCTGTCTTTCTCCCTCTTGTTCCCTTTCTGAAAATAACATTTTAGAAAAAAATGACACAGACACCAGCTCCTGAGGTCCACATTGTGATGGATGATATGAGACAAATTCACAAAGCCTACCTTGTCCTATGGATGAAAAGGGACGGCGCAGCTTCTCTCTCAACGGGAGAGCACCTCAGAGGACCTCAGCCACTCTCTCAACACCACAGCACCTCGACCCTTGCCTTCAAAGGCTTTTATTGGTTCAATTTGCACAGGAATACTGGGTGTATATGCAAAGCTCATCAATCATCAGGCAGAAATGATTAAACAATGGATAATATTCAAAGAACTCTAAGGGCGTATTCTGAGTCAAGATCAGATAGCTAAAGGGCCATAAAACTGTGGGAAACAAACTCACTTCCTGCTTGCACACTTATCATTTAAATTGAGAGTATTAGCAAAGTAGGTTTCATAGGATTCTATGCATCTTTTCTTAGGCCTGATTGCTGTAGGGAACTTGCCCTCCCCACCCCCCCACAGTTCCACACCCACCTCCAGCATTGTTTCAAGCTTAAGTCAGGTGGGGGAAGTAAGGCAGCCAAGAGATTAGTAGACTTACTTGCAGACCGAATGAGGACTTGGGCTATGTGAAAGCCAAGGAGTGAGGGTCCATCACCCCTTTTTCTATATAGCCCCCCAAGTCCTTCCCTGAGGGCCCCTTTGTGACTACGCCTGTCTTAGGTCATCCCTCCCTTGAGGAATCTTACAAGTAATTGGCTAACCAGTCATCCACCCCGAGGAGATGCAGGACTGATGCAATCCCCGCAGCTGGCCCCTCCTGCTCTTGCTCTGGCCTTCTCCCTGTGGTCCAGCCTGGCTATATCTATCACTAAGATGTACAAACACATTTAGCCTGTGCAACCAACCTACTTTCCTGATGAGAATGTGATACAAACAAGGACGGACACAGGAGAGAAAAATGGGGAAATTGGAGGGAGAGGTCCTCAGCCCAAGGCCCTTTTAACCATAAACTTCAAAGCCAAGTACAAAAGCATCCGCTGAATGTCTCAGGGACTGCAAAAATGCCAACTGCCGCTGCCTTAGGTGGTGATGAATGGCTTCATTTCCATTCTCTCATTCTTTTTCATTCCTCATTGGAGGATTATGTACTTGACTTTACAGAGAGAGGGAGAGAAATCCATGTGAGAGAAAAATCCATTTGTTGTGATCCACAATCTTTGGGTGCAAGGGACAATATTCCATCTATGTGAGCCACCTGGACAGGGATGACCAGGCCCATAACCTAAACATGTGCCCTGACCAAGAATTGGAGATTTTTCAGTTGGCTGGCTGATGTTCCATCCATTGAACTGCACCACCCAGGGCAATAAGATAGTCTATGATATTTTCCTTAAGAGTTAAATGGATAAAGTGTGATGCTTGTAAAATGTGACTGTTTTACCAAGACTCCTGTAAGGATCACCCCACAAATAGAAAAATTTACTTCAATTTTAAAAATTTTATTTGGGAGAGATACATTGATTTTGTCCCACACATCAAAGGATTCATTGGTTTTTTTCTTGTAGGCATCTAACCAGTCATAAAACCTGCAACCTTGGCACACACAAGCAATGCTTCACTAACTGAGCCACTAGCAGGGCCCCACTTTCAGGCCAGGTGGTAAGTGCACTGTGTTCTGTCCCACTGCAGCACTTCAGTTGATTAGCAACTATACAGAAGCGGAAGACAATCTAAGTATTGATCACCACCAGGTGAATACATTTGGTGGATTGACCAAATGGAATCCATTACCATTTTGATTAGTAGGGCACTAGGGTACAGCACCGTCAGCAGACATTCACAGAATCATTTCAAATAACCACCTGTACAAGAGTTACTAGTTTCCCATTTATTAATAAAAGCTTCATGTATTACTGTTAAGAGAGCACCCTTTTTATATTGCTTGGTATTTATTATTGGTAATAGGTTGCTATCAACATCAATAATGAAATATTAAGTAAAACATGACCTAGGCTGTGGGTGAGGCATAGATTAGGTAATGACCCTGCCTGACTGAAAGTACTTTATTTTCACAGGAATTCTTACGCAGGGTGGGTAAGAATGCTGTTGTATGAGAATTTTTCTCCTGTAACTTAAATGGCCCTGTGGGGAGGGGCCAGAAGTCTGGGTTTCAGCAGAACAGGCACTTTCCCAATCTCTGCTACTAAAGGTCTGGGTTCTGACACCTGGTCTGACCATTCCCAAGCCATAAATGTCATGCTGGGAGGACAGGTGGCCGCATACCTTGGGTAGGCTTGCTGTGTTCCTGGGGTTCCTGTGGGGTATTTAGACCGCCTCCCCCTAAGCAGTCACACTGATTTCAGCAGGACAACCTATACACATAATTTCTGTGTGATGAGTGTTTAAAATGTCACTGCTTTCCCTTAATGTAAAGTTCTATTTTTAAGAAATTTACATACCTCTATGAGAAACTATGGCATCTGATGCAATTGTTAGTTCCCATTCTGAAAATTTCCTTCCCCTCCTAAAATACCTGGCACCTTCTAATGTTGGAAGGATACTGAGGGATGGAAATGGGGTAAATGAGGACAACCACAGATGTGATAACCTGACCTTTAGACAAGATCCAGGCACATGTCACAAAGTGACAATGCCCCCATGGAGCCCACCTCCACATCTTCTTCTCCCCTCCACTTTCCTCTACAGAAGACAAGAGACCAGAGACACTGAATGTGTTGTCCAGGCTCCTACAAGTTTACTCAATCTGGGTCTGGAGCCACAGGACCCCTAGCCACATTTCCAGATACTCTAGGGGGGCTAGCTCTGCACCTGGCCCTGTGGATGCTGGGGAAGCATATGGTGCAAATGTTGTGGTGTGTCCTCAACACGCATATCTCTACGACAGGTCTGATCAGGACTTCTTGTTGTCCTACCCATGGGCTCCAACATCAAGTTTGGCACTAGCCCATGGGCTCAGGACCTACCAGTTGGGTGTGGATTCGAAAATCCCCCAATCCCCTGCTATGTACCACAGGAGGTAGAAATTTCTGCTGAACGTTTTCTTGCACTTGCCACTCTGGTAGGGCTTGTCTACCAGATACCACCCGGTACATGGGGAACAAAAACATCCTGTTGAAGGTTTTGCCGTAATTCTCCAAGAAGGAGCTAGTCAGATGACTCTGTAAGGATAAGCATGTCATGAAGTCCTTCTGGCAGATGGAGCACTGGCAGGGGACTCCCCAGTGTGCACTGGTCTGTGCTTCCTGAATGAGCAGTTCTTGCTCAAGTCTGTACTAGCCTAACATGTATGCCTTCTCCTTAGGATACATTATCTTTTTTCTAGCTTTAAAAAAAATTATTTACTTTTAGAAAGAGGAAGGGAGGAAGAAACAGAGGGAACAAAATGGCAATATGTGGTTGCTTCTGGAGCATCCCCCTACTGTAGACCTGGCCTTAAACCCAGGCATGTGCCCTGACTGGGAGTCAAACCAGAGACCCTTTGCTTCACATTCCATTACTCAATCCACAAAGCCACACCAGCCAGGGATGAAATCTCCATTCTCTGATGCTCAGTGAGGTTCCTATTCTGCCTACAAGTCTTGCCATAATCCCTGCATACATACAGCTTCTACCCGGTATGCATCTTGGGATGCTCAATGAGGCACCTATTCTCTCTGAAAGCCTGGCTGGAGTCCTTGCCCACATATGGCAATTGCTCAATGTGTGTCCTCTGATGCTCAGTGAGGCTCTTCTTCGCTCTGAATGACTTGCCGCAGTCCCCACACAGGTATGGCTTCTCCCCTGTGTGCGTCCTTTGATGCACAAGGAGGCTGGATTTCTGACTGAAGGCCTTGCCACACTCACCACACGCATACGGCTTCTCTCCAGTGTGTGTCCTCTGATGCACAATGAAGCCAGATTTCTGGCTGAAGGCTTTGCCACAGTCCCCACAGGAGTGCAGCTTCTCCCCAGTGTGCGTCCTCTGATGCAGGATGAGTTGACCTTTCGTGCTGAAGGCCTTGCCACAGTCACTGCACACATATGGCTTCTCTCCAGTGTGTGACCTTTGATGCACAATAAGCATCCATTTCTGGCTGAAGACTTTCTTGCAGTCCCCACATGAGTGCAGCTTCTCCCCAGTGTGCATCCTCTTATGCTCCATGAGGCGCCTATTCTCTCTGAAAGCCTTACCGCAGTCCCCACACACATAAGGCTTCTCCCCTGTGTGGGTTCTCTCATGCACAATTAGACTCCATTTGTGGATAAAGCCTTTGCCACAGTCCCCACATGAGTGCAGCTTCTCCCCAGTGTGTGTCTTCTCATGGAGGACAAGGCACCTTTTGTTGCTGAAGGCCTTGCCGCACTTCCCGCAAATGTATGGCTTTTCCCCAGTGTGTGTCCTATGATGATCGATGAGGCGCCTATTCTCTCTGAAGGCCTTGCCACAGTCCCCACACACATATGGCTTTTCCCCTGTGTGCATCCTCTGATGCTCGATGCAGCGCCTATTCTCTCTGAAGGCCTTGCCACAGTCCCCACACACATATGGCTTCTCCCCTGTGTGCGTCCTTTGATGCACAATGAGACTCCACTTGTGGATGAAGGCTTTGCCACAGTCCCCACATGAGTGCACCTTCTCCCCAGTATGCGTTTTCTCATGCAGGACGAGGTACCTTTTCTTGCTAAAGGCCTTGTTGCAGTACCCACATGTGTACGGCTTCTCCCCAGTGTGCATCCTCTGATGCTGGATGAGGATCCAATTATCTCTGAAGGTCTTGCCGCAGTCCCTGCACACATATGGCTTCTCCCCTGTGTGTGTTCTCTGGTGTAGGGTGATATAACCTTTCTTGCTGAAGGACTTGCCGCAGTCCCCACACACGTAAGGTTTCTCCCCAGTGTGTGTCTTATGATGCACATAGAGGCTCGATTTATGGCTGAAGGCTTTGCCACAGTCCCGGCAAATGTATGGCTTCTCCCCAGTATGTATCCTCTGATGCTCAATGAGGCGCCTATTCTCTTTGAAGGCCTTGCCGCAATCCCCACATGAGTAAGGCTTTTCCCTGGTGTGCGTCCTCTGATGCACATTGAGGGTTGATTTATGGCCGAAGGCTTTGCCGCAGTCCCCGCACACATATGGCTTCTCCCCGGTGTGTGTTCTCTTATGGAGGATGATGTTACCCTTCTGGCTGAAGGACTTGCCACAGTCCACACACATATAAGGTTTCTCCCCAGTGTGTGTCCTCTGGTGTAGAATGATCTTATCCTTCCGGCTGAAGGACTTACCGCAGTCCCCACACACGTATGGCTTCTCTAAGGAATGGTTTCGTTGGTGATTCCACAGGGATGACTTTGAACTGAAAGTCTTGCTACAGTGTCTGCACTTGTATGTCTCCTTCTCTGCACAAGGATGGGAGGGAGGACTGGGGATTGAAGTACCTGAGTTCTCCCCACAAACGGTGAAACAGTGCATCCCAGGTCCTCTCGGTCCTTCCAGTATTGGTGGGGTCTGCCTGAGGCTCGGGTGGATGAATGTCTTAAATTCACAACACTCAGAGGATAACACTTGGGACATGTCCAAAGGCCCCAGACATGTCCCTGTGCTTCTAAGTTGCTGCTCTGCCCTGTCCCCCTGTGTCCCTGCTTTCTCACAGGGGTAACCCTGGGCTCCATTCTTCATGAGTCCTTCCAGCACCCTTGCAATGGATGGTCTGTCTTCCCAAGACTCCTTCTCTGGGTCAGGTTCATTCATGTTCCATTCAGTCTCCAAGTCTGAGGGGAGGGGGAAGAAGATGACGACACACATGTAGTTAACCACACTGGGAGGGAATATCTTCCCAAGACATGGCAAGGCAAATCATGACAGCAGAGGACAGCCTGTTTTGGGTAAAGAGGAAGTAAGAAAAATGTGATATGAGACAGTGAGTTATAAAGACTTGAAAACAGAGCAAGAAAGGCTTGATGGAGAGTGGGTACAAAGGCAGGCACCACAGCTCACAGCTGCAAAGAAAGATCCAGAAGGGAAAGAGGAAGAAAAGGGCAAGGGAGAGCACATCAAAGGATCTCACAAATGCAGGTCAGGGGCAGGGTGTTCACTGAACCTGGCTCCTTGCTTCCAAGCCTCCTTGTGCACATCCCCAGACAGCTGTGCTTCTCAAAGCATTGCTTGTTATTACTAACGATACAGTAAGAGCTGATTCTCATGTGGCTCTGCTGGTTTTACTCTGCCTTCCCATGTGTCAGTGAAGCTCCCACATGTCCACACTTCCCATGAGTGGACTGGCCCTTGCGCTGGCTCCTAACCCCTCCACTTAGTACACTAATCTTTCCCTGCGGAACACACCAGCTCCCAGCCTGTTATGCCTTGTCCCACTGATTCTTCATTCTGTTTCCAGACCCGGTGGCTGTCATGAGGTCCAGACTCTGCATATGCACTTTGAGGTTCATCCAACATTTAAAAACTGTGAGATCTTACAAGTAAATTTCATTGAAAAAGGGAAGATCCTGCCACATGTAGCTCTTCCTAGGAGGTAACAAAGAATGCAGGAATGGTAAGCAGCTGTCTCCCTACCCCCATTAAAGCACTCACTGGCCTCACAAAACCTGAGATTTAGACCCTTCCCCTGAGTCTACAACTGGAAACAATCCTAATGTTGATTATCAAGTGAAAGGTTAAACACATGTGATCTATCCCGGAAGTAGAATATTACTCCACAATAAAAAGAAGTCAGCTATTGCACTAGATGCCTAGCTCAGCTGGTTAGAGTCATCGAGCCCACCAAAGACTGTGGGTTGGATGCAAGTATAGGGCTCGTACAGGAGGGAATGGATTGACTTTTCTCACACACAATCCTTATTTCTTTCAAATCAATAAAAAAAATAAGAAAGGAAAAAAATGAAGGAAATGATTCATACATAGAGTTGACGTTGAGTGAACCTCAATGAAATGATGTGAAGTGTAACAAATCAGATGAAAAATCAAAAATAAGTGCCATATAATACCATATATATAAAATTCTAAAATAAGGACACTAAACCAGTGTTGTCGCTGAAAGATGGTACGTAGACAGAAAGAAAGTAAAACTTTTGGGGCTAATCGATGTATCTCCATCCACAATGATGATTTCTGGATGGTATCAAATCATTTGCTTTAACTATGTGCAGTTAATAGTAGGTCACTGAAACCACCAGAAAACCTGTTAAAGAAATGGGACTGTACACTAAGTCAGAAAGTTAGTGGTTTTCCTTAAGAATATTATCCAGGGACATCTTTCTTGTCAGTGAGGACAAAAAGTGCTCATCTTTGAAGAGTTTTCAGATTTCCATCATATTTCTACATCATGTTTTATTATTTTAGTCTCTTGGTGAATATTTAGGTCATTTCTCTTCATTTTTCTTCCTATGAAAAATCAAGCAAATTTCTATCAAGACGGAACTGTATGCAAAACACACTTCGCCTCTTGGCAAAACTGCAGAAAAACTTACAACTAGACTATAAAATATATCACACAGAACTGTCAGAGAATGGAGTGGTAGTGACATCCGACAACCATGGACATACAGAACCCATATTCATCCAGAAGGATTTGAGGGGCAGAGTGACAGACATAAGTGCAGAAGAGCAGAGATGTGGCATGGCGTGGAGAGGTGGCAGAAAGAGTGGTCCCACCTCCCTGTGTGGTGGATAAAAAATTGGGAGGGATACCGCAGGAAGGAAGAGTCCCACCGCCAGGCCAGACCACACAGCCTACTGTTACAGGACAGGAAGATAAATCCCCACAACTTCTGGCTGTAAATATCAGCAGGGGTTGGGGTGGAAGAAGAAACTGCAGATTTTCAGGAGATTCCTCTAAGAGGTTCCCCACAGCCTTAGGACTTCCCAGCCCTACCTGTTCTGGGATCAGCCCCAGGTCAACAACTGGAAGGGCACCAGTGGTATAAGGGGAGAGAGGGAAGTGTCTGTAAACAGGGCAAGTGCTGGGAGACACCTTCTTCCCCAGCAAACCTCCAGAAGCCAAGTGGCAGCATTATCCCCTCTCTGAGCCTTCCCCTGACACTCAGCCAAAAAGTGGTGAAGCTCGTTGCACTATCCTGGCAACTACCTCAGGCTCCGCCCCACACAATTTACATGTGCCTCTTCTACAACAGGCGACACATCTCAGACAGGGAGTCAAAGGAGCTCTACCTAATACACAGAAACAAACACAGGAAGGCTACCAAATTCAAGACACAAAGAAACATGTCCCAAATGAAAGAACAGAACAAAACCACAGGAAAAGAAATAAACAAAATGGAGATAATCAACCTATCAGATACAGAGTTCAAAAACTGGTTATCAGGATGCTCAAAACTCATCATTTACAGAAACAGAATAAAAAAGACCCAGGAAGAAATGAGGGACACAAAAAGTGAAATAAACAGAAAATTACAGGGAACTAACACTGGAGAGGATGAAGCTGAGATTCAGTTCAAGCATTTGGAACCTAAGGAAGAATGTAAAAGAATAAGCATTTAACCAAAGCAGAATGAAGAAAAAAATAATTTGAAAATACAAGGATAGCATTAATAGCCCCTGGGACATATCCAAATGTACCAACATCTGAATCATAAGGCTGCCAAAATGGCAACAGGAAGAGCAAGGAACTGAACACTTATCTGAAAAAATAATGACAGAAAACTTCCCTAATATGGTGAACGAAATAAACATACAAGTCCACAAAGCACACAGGCTCCCAAAGAATCTGGACTCAAAAACAGGACCACACCAACAGACATCATAATTAAAATGCCAAAGATTAAACATACAAATAGAGCTTCTTTAAAGCAGCAAGAGAAAAGCAGAGAGTTAACTTACAAAGGAGTTCTCATAACACTGTGAGCTGATTTCTCACAAGAAACGTTACTGGCAAGAAGTATTCAAGGTGATGAAAAGTAAGGTCCTACAACCTACTATACTCTAGCCATCAAAGCTATCATTTAGAATGAAAGCTCAGAGAAACTGCTTCCAGACAAGGTAAAGCTAAAAGAGTTCATCACCACCAAGCCATTATTACATGAAATGTGAACAGGACTTATTTAAGAAGTAGATCAAACCTATAAATATTAATATGAAACAAATTCACAACTATCAACAACTGAATCTAAAAACCAAACTAAGCAAACAACTAGAACAGAAACACAATCATACATAAGGAGATCATTTGGAGGGTTATCAGCTGGAAGGATATGAGGGGAAGGAGGGGGATATGGCAGAAAAGGTGCAGGGTTTAAACAGCATCAATTGGTAGGTAAAGAATAGACAGTACGATGTTAAAAATAGTATAGGAAATAGTATAGGAATAGTATAGGAAACTGATAAGCTAAACTTACATGCATGACCCATGCACATAAATTAAGGCAGGCAGGGGACTGCTGGAGGAAAGGGGGCTGATCTGTAGAGGAAGAAAAAGGGGAAAACATTGGGACAAGCATAATAGCATAATCAATAAAATATACTTAAAAAAAGACACGTAAAATTGAAACTTATATGATCCTACTAGCCAATGTTAGCAGAATAAATTTAACTTAAAAAAAAAAATGATGTTAGCCACTTTTTAGAGCATTCAAAACAATTAACTCAAACTGGGAAAAAGACGTAAAGAAAGATAAAATTCCAAAACTTGCAGACAAAACGGGAGTAAATCTTTGTGGCCTTCAGTTGGGCAATGGTCCTTCAGGCGTGATACCAAAAACACAAGGAACAACAAAATAAGTAAACTGGACCCCATCTACATTAAAAACAAGTGTGTTCCAAATGATGCCATTGAGAAAGAGAAAAGAGTACCCAGAGGATGGGAGAAGTTGCAAAGCACATATCTCATAAAGGTCTTGGAGCAAAAATTAAAAACAAGAGAATATGTAAGGAAATGTGAACGTT
>PVKU01017945.1:0-10228 GCA_004027475.1 Anoura caudifer
GGGATCTTAATTGCCCGTGGAAGACTGACCCCTCAGGTTCGAGAAAGCGAGACTTTGGAAGTGTTTTGCCAGTCTCGAGAACCTTTACTGTTGCTCTGTAACAATTCCAATGAAGGATTTTGCAGTGTTTTGAATGGTGGAAAAGACGCTGGGAGAACTGTGTAAGGTCCTAAGGTGCCTACTTTGAATGGGACTGAGGCATCATTGCCCTATGTACAATGTTTCTTGTATTGTGTATCTTCTTCAATAAATGTCTCTATTTTTCATATTACATAGCTGGATAGTTTCTGGAAAGACCTCATATATTCATGAAACCAATTGTAAACATAAGTAAAAAACTCTGGAAAAGTACAAAGTTTACCTCTTTTCAAGCAAAAATAACTTTTTGTAGCTCATTATAAGTACAGAGCACTGGTTCTAACCACAATGTCATGTGACACTAGTCAATTGTGGATCAGCTGCAGGAAGGGACTGGAGCTATTGTTACTGCATTGGAAATGCTGGCAGCCTGTTTCTTCTAATCAATAGCCACTAAAATGGTAAATACTAAACATAAAAGTGGTCTAGAATGAGAATGGCATCTATTATACATTTTTGAAATCACAGATTATTTATATAAAACAAGTATGATAGCACCAGCCTACAGACACACACACAGAACAATGACAAATTTATGTATATTGCACAGCAAAATATTTGAAGAGCAAGAATTGTTTTGCATTATTTTCTCTTTTAAAATAATCTGTGTTTCTAGTTTCTTGTTAATTTTTTCAGTTTTTAGCAGTTTTGAGTCAGAATACTAGGGCATGTTTGGGTTATTAAAAATTGCATATATTTATAAATGTGAAATTATAGAAAAGAACTTAAAAGATATCTCATGTGGCTCAATGAAGTAACTGGTAGTTGTTTGAGTTGAATGCATTTTAACTTTTCTACACAGTTTGGTTCAGCTGGGAGCAGTATTCTCTGTTCATCAAATATTTCTCACAAATTAAATCATGCATAATCCAACACAAAACTCTCATTACATTCAGAGTTTTCACTAATATATCAATCATAAGGGAACAAATTTGTGGTTTTAATAAAAGCACTTTAGCAGAACTGACTGTGTTTGTATATCTTGATTCATTCCATATTGCCTCAAGGCTGTGAAGCTTCTAAAACAATTCTCAATATAGTGCATTTTTTGCTTGCTGTTGAAATTCTTACTCATAATTCTTTCATGAATGAAAGAAATTAGTGGTGATAGAGACAAAAGGAAAGAGAGAGATAGATCTGAAAAAATTACTCCAAACACTTCATTGTTTGTTCATGGAGCACCTATGCATTCCATTGTAAATGTTCCTTTCCTGTTGATTACAATTTAGAACGTTAAATTATTATGATACATGGTATTAATATTCCTGCTTGATAATATGCACTTATTTAGAATTTAGATGACACATATATACACATACAAATACAGAGAGAACAAGTCAACATCCTTTCCTGAGAAATTCTAAAATCTCCCAGTCTTCGACAGCCTCATATAATGAATTCCTGAATTCAAGTGAGTTCTAGAAAAGTCCATGGACAGGTTTAGGATGCTTACTCAAAGGTGATAGGATCACTTCAAGCATGTATGAGAACTTAAAGCTGAACTAAGTTAGCAAAAAAATAAAAGTAAGTAAAGAAAAATGGATAAAATAAGAAAAAGTAGCAATGAGAGAACAATGTATCATTATAAATCAGAGGTCTCAAAACTAGTCTAGGGTTTTATGAGGTCCTCCAAGTTCACAACTAATTTCTTAATAATACTAAGATATTACTCACTCTCATTGTCTCAAGAGAAAAATATAGGGTGTTTTAGATTCTACATGACTTGTGATATTGCAGATCAAAGTAAAATAGTTTTCATAATTTAATTTTAAAACAAACATTGTTGAAAATGTGAAATGATGCCACTCTTCTCACTAATATTTGTATTGGAAATTATAGTAATTGTCGTATGCATGTCATCTTATACAATGGTTGTAATATGGTTATTTGTTAAATTGTTATATAAATATTTAATATTTACTTTGGTAATTATTAATCAATATCATCCATTTAAAATTTATTTTAGGTCCTCACTAATGTTTATTTAAAACTGTCTTGAGCAAAACATTTTAGAAACAATTATATTAATATAAAAATTCTATTGTAGCAAAATAATTGGGAAAATAATTTGGAAATCAAATTTCTAAAGATGATTTAATTAATGTTTACATCAGCAAGTGTATTATCTCAAGAACTGACCTGGTTAGTAATAATTTCTGTGGATGTTTCTGGATTTTTCATTTTAACATTTTCCCAGTTTTAAGTCACACTTAAAATTCATGTCTCCAGAAGTAAATGAAAAAAAAAAAAAAAGCAGATCTAGTTATGTATTGCTACTGTCAAATATGTTAAATGAAATTGCTGGTTCACAACCAATTTTAACTTTGTCAAGTCAGGAAACACTGAATTTAAATGAAACCTCCGAGAAAGTAAAACACAACCTAAAATGATAATATAGGAAAATCACGTTCTGAAAAATAAAACCTATTAGTTAAAGAAACACTAGATCTATAATAAAAATGGGATCCCCCCTGAATTCCAGACCTATATATTTAACTACCCACCTGAATTGTTACATTGATGTTTATTAGGTTAACTTGGCATGGATAAAATAAAATTCTTTGTTTTTCCACAAACCATTATGACCTCCACTAACAACAATCTAAATTTTACTATCATAAATATACTAGCTCTGAGAAAAAGCTAGATAAACTAAAGAAAAAATTTAGATAAACTAAATTTGGCCTACAAATTCTAGTCTGCTAATATCTCTGTCCCCTAAACCTATATGATCTCAAAAACAAATGAGGGTCTTAATTACTAATCTATTATCACTAAGTAAATTCCACAGGATTGATAAAAAGTGTTTTGAAAGTGACATTTTTTTCCGGGGATTTTAGTTTGAATCATCTTTTGTTTTTTTGTGTGTGTGTGCGTGTGTGTGTATGTAGACGCCATAATCAATTGGTTCTCTTCATTACCTGATTCATTAGAGTTGTTATGGATAGATAGGTTTGTTTTTGTTGCTGTTCTGATCATTGTTGTTGTTTCTGGAGGCATGCATTGAAGCAGTATTTCCTGAGGTATGTAATTCTTGGGAACATTTTTCATTTGATTAATATATGAACTAGACTAAAAATAATTGAGTAAAAGTCCTCTGGCATTTTAAAAACCTCATAACTGAGTCTAATTCAGAAAGATTTCACTGTATTGATTCTGTCAATCTTGCTAGGCATTTCAATTAGCCTTATATTGAACTCCAACTTTGGTTTAGTTGAATTATCTCCCCTGGACGATCTTTTGGAACATTTCTCTTCACCATATGATTAAATTTCCCTTTTGTTTTTTTCTGTGATCTGCCACCCTCTTCCATGTCTCTTAAAGTTGAGCCAAGCCCATCAGTGTTTCTCACCGAAACTCTCTACCTTTCGCTTTGTGGTAGATGAACAGAATTTGTCTCATTGACTTTCTGTACTTCCCTTAGAAGTTCTGGATTTAGTCCTTTCATAAGAGATTATAAATAAAATAAAATAAAATAAAATAAATTACATGCTATAGACCTTACTCAGCTTGTCCTCACAATGAATGTTATTCTGGAGAAATATGAAGCTAACATTTTACTTCATGAATAACCTACCTGTGAAGATAATTCATTTTCTTCCTCTGTGAGGATGTGCAATAATACTTTTTTAGAGGTATATTATTAAGATATGTCTTTTAAAAAGGGTAAAAAGTATTCCCTATTAATTATTAGTTAAGTCTTTCAGAAAAGGTTTTATATATTTCTTTTAGTATAAATTTTCTTATATTTGTAATCATTCTTCAGCAACAGTGTTCATTTTCTTTTCCATATCTTTCACTATTTTTCAGATTGGCTTTTATTTACATATTTTATATTTTGATTTATATAGTTTTCTTGAATCTCACCGAATGTGCTATAGTTTCCATTTTTTGGTTGTTTGTAATTAAAATTTGATTTCTATAATGCAACTTGTTTTATATGTTATTTTTATTTTTCTTATAGTTGTATCATTGATTTTGTACTCTCTATGATACTGTTTATAATCTTTTAATTTAAAATTTGTCCTTAGAGCTTTTATTGTCTTTTTGGTTAAATGAGTAATTAGGTATTTTCATAAAAATCTATGAGCCTGCAAATGTTTTAAAACATTCAGATTTTTTTATAAATTGCTGTTATTATTTAATTTCTTTTCACTTAAGTATGGTTTGTATATAATCTTATATTAGTTACACTAGTTTCAGATACACAATATAGTGATTTGATATATCTAAAAATGTGTCACCCCACACAGATGTAATGTTCTAAATTTTTAACATCACTTGCCCACAGTTTTTTTGAGAGCATACACAAAATAGGAATGAGAGCTACCATTTGTTGAGTGCATAGTCTATTTCTTCAAACATAAATTAAATAATTTCACTAGTCTTAGATAATTTCTCATTCATAAATATAAAAATACATTAAGAATTTAATAAAAAACACTTCAATATACTATTTGGTTACATAGAATATGTAATTCAACATATAACACAGCTGAAATATTCACTTCCTATGTATAGATGAAGAAAAAGAATTATGTAGGTGAAAAAAATAATAAAAATTAAATGTAAAACATGGAAACTGAGATGCTAAATGCTAAAGCTGGTGATGGCTGATCATCTTATGTGAGAGGAAAAAAACAACTCTCTGCAGCCTGTCCAGAAGCTGGTATAACCATACTGAAAGAAAGTCAAGTAGCAACTTTATATGTTGTGATATTTATCTCTGCCTAGAAAAGTCAATCCCAAGGTTAAAAACTGTTGAAGAACATGAAAGATACTTTCAGTATTTTAAAACCACCCAGGACTGTGAAGCTCTGCTGGGAACTCTGAAGACCAGAAACAATCCTAAATTCTGGACCCCACTCCATCACAGACAAAGTATTTTTTTAATAACTAAAAAAGAATCTTGTGAGTAACCAATTTATCACAGCTATGCCTTTTAAATGCATAGATATTAATGAAGTACTCACACACTTTGTCCTAAATGTCAATGTCAAGTGATTTTAACTTAAATCTATTTTCTTAAATAATAACTATGCTGAGTTTGCATCAGTTAAATATCTCTAACTCACTTTGTATCAAAGGTGTTAAAAAATTCAATACTTTATTTATACCTTGTTATATTAGCTAAAAATTCATATATGTGTATATATATGTATATATCTCATACCAGTATACATGTAAATGCACATCTAACATCACAATTAGCTTTTTATTCTTCTTCCTAAATTAAAATGTAAAAATATGCTTTTTTTCAGATAAGAAAATATCTAGAAATAAATTGTATTGCAAAAATAAGTGAAAAAAATGATCTAGCACAAAGCTATGAGAATACTATAATTTATAAAAGTAAGTTATTCCAGAAGTAAACATTCTTATCACCAAAAAGCTCTAATTCAAGTGTGTAAGTGTTGGGAACTGTTCTGCCTGGTTTTAGGAGTTCTAACCCCCCCACGGCTAAGGCTGAGTGATTGACCTTTGGCTGTGAGCCACTAAGGAGACGAAGCTTATCTCCCTGGCAGGAGCGCTCCTTCTACTTCATCCATAACTGGCCCCCAGTGCTTGGTCGGTTAGCCAATGACTGGTAACACCCCTCAAGGGAGGGGTCGCCTAAGCCAGGCACAACCACTTGGAAGGCCCTGAAGGAAGGAATGGGGGGGCTGCAGCAAAGAGGGGGTGATGGACCCTTGCCCCCCGGCTATCCTGACATAGCCTGAGTCCCCAATCCATCTGGGAGAAGTTTTCCTTATCTCCGGCTTCCTGGTCTTAATCCTCTTAAGCCCAAAACTATGAGGGAAGGTGGTGCAGCCCTGTGCTGGCCAGAGTGGGCTCCGGGGTGATTGGGCACAAGAAAGAATTCCTAAAGTCCTGTGAAACCTGCTTTGTTAAGAGTGCTCTCATTTAAATGATAAGGGTCCCAGCAGGAAATGAGATTGTCTCCCAAAGTTTTGTAACCCCATAGCTGACAGACCCCAACTCAATTAAACCCTCAGAATTCTTTGAAATGTTATCTATTGTTTGATCCTTGCTGCCTGACATTGATCACTGAGCTTTACCCATATTCCTGTGTATTACGAACCTAATAAAAACCATTGAGGAAGGGGCTCTAGGCCCTTCTCCTTTGAGAGATTGGCTACCTCTCCTCCCCAAGCAGACCATGTCTTGGTCGTCTTATTTTCATCCCTGACGGATGGATGGGGCTCTGCAGGCGGAGCCCTTCCACATGTAAGCACAACTAGAATACATTATAAGTAAATAAAACAGCAGTATCTATAAACAAATAGTTAATTTTCTAAGTAGGAAATTCCTGAAATCTTAAATTTTTATCACTTGGTATTATTTTGTAAAACTTAAAAATAAAAGGTAGCCTAACAAAAAATTTTACATTATCATTTTCAAAATTATGTATGAATTTTTCCTTAAGTGATATTTTCACAGTTCTGTATATGCTAAAAATAGTTCAACAAAGACTGGGATTGGCTGGATAAGGGAAAAGAGTGCTCTCTCTAGAATATTCCATCGAAAGTAGAAGAAAAAGTGAATGGCTTGTTTATAAAAGAACACTTTTAGAGTAGAAACCAGCATAATCATTTTTATTAGTAGCAGGTGTGAACTGATGGTGATTTTTAAGTGTCAGTAAACTCACAAAGTCATCTGCAGCCCGTGCAGGTGTTCTTGGGCGCTGCAGGCTCCAGCGATTCCACAACCTGCCTAAGGCTATTTGTTCTTCCAGGAGGGTTTTTCTATTTTTACTCAGTTTGGGCTTTGACTGAATGAATGCCCATCAAAAGTCAGATTACGAATTTATTCCCAAGGGGCCTGCTTTTTGAGTACAAAGAAATTGTCCACTAAAGTAACCTTCACTAACTTACCTATTTCTACCCGCAGGTTTACCAGTGCAGTTATAGCAAAACTAAAGATAAATAAATTGTCCTGACTGAAGGAGGCATGTAGAGGGCTGAGTTAGATATTTCTGTCTTTAAAATGATATAATATTAATTGATTAAATGTTTCTAAGCATACTATCATGTTTACAGATGGTAATGCGAAGCATGTTTTGCTCTGTTTCCATAAATCTATTTTATTATTTCCTTTTTAAAGATAGTAAATTTTATTGTAACATACGGCCCAGTTGGGATCGGATTTTTCTTGACATGGCTGGTTCAGTTTAACCAAAGTAGCAAGGGTGCCATTTCCTCTCTTGAAGTTGTGGAAACAGTACCAACTTAAATCCACAAGCAACAAAGGAACAAAGGAAGCTAAAATCACATAAACATGCTTGCCCTTGTTCATACATGCTCCCTTTCATGGTTGTGATGATAAGAACACTTACCATGAGACCCACTCCCTTAACAAATTAAGCGCGCACTGTACCGTTGTTAACAACAAGCACCATGCTGCACAACAGAATTCTAGAAATTATTCATCCTGCATAACAGAGACTTCGTACAGTTGAACGGCAAGCCCCCACTTTCCCTCCCTCTAGCCTCTGGCAACCACCGTTCCTTTTTCTGATTCCATCAGCTTGACTATTTCCCGTACCTCCTGTTAATGGAATCATGCAGCTATTTTCGTTCTATCGCTGCCTTATTTTGTTTAGCATAACGTCCTCAAGTTTCATCCGTGTTGCCACATATGAGAGGGTGTCTGGTCTGAGGTTATTTTGTTTGATTTGTTTTTGTTTTTTTGGCTGAATAATATCCCATTGTAAGTGCCAACCATAATTTTTTATCCATCCATTTGTTGATAGACATTTAGGTTATTTTCACATGCTGGTTATTATGAATAACACGGCAGTGGACATGAAAGTTCAGACATTTCTTTGAGATTCTGATTTCAGTTCTTTTGGTAACTACTCAGAAGTGAAATTGCTGGGTCATATCAAAGTTCCATTCTCAGTTTGGTGAGGAACCTTTATTTACTCTTCCATAGCAGCTGTCCCATTTTACATTTCCACCAACAGTGCACCTCCTCTCCTTTTGAACTCCCAACAGTCCTGACAGGTGGGTGATTTTCCCCTTTCCTTGTAGATTATTCAGTCTTCAAAGTTAAATGTACTTTTAACTAGGACCAGTGCTGAGGGTCTCCATATAGGGAGAAAACCCAGTGCTCAGACTTCTAAGTGTATTGTATCCTAGTTTTAGATGATACTGGTCATCGACTAGAATTATTTGTAAGTGAGAACACATGGAGGAAGATTTTGAAACCAAGTCTAGCTTCAATATATGGGGCCAGAAATGTTTAAGTTCATCAGTTGAGGTTCAAGAATAGTTCACTACACTCATGGATAATTATTGTGAGAAATGAGCGAGATATCAGGATAAAAAGCCAGAGAGGCAGCTTACGTGGCACTAGTTAAGGTCACACAGTGAACTCTCATGATTATAGAAGACTCCCAGGTGGCTAGCCCAAACACTTGTAAACAATAGCAAGGGGAAAAGTAAGAACAACACAAGCAATAACAGAAACAACAGTGACAACAACCAAAAGCAATCTATATCACACGAATTCCTGGAATTTAGAGAAAGAAAAACTTAAATGAAAAGACCTAAGCTAAAGTCTTGCTCCATTTCTTAGCAGCAATGTCATATAGATCAAACTGCATGACAGTTGTAATGATCGCTCACTATTATGGCACATGGGCTATCAAATTCTGAACCTCATTCTAGAGATTAGTAAAGAAGAGGAGAACTGTTGGGAGGTGCAGTTGGAAAGGCATAGTGGATAAGACCTTTCTCAAATACTTCAAACTCTTGCATATCTTGCTGCCTTCTCTCCATTTCCATTGGATATATGACAGGCATATCAAATTGATATGGCATATCATATATGACAGGCATACCCTATATGACAGGCATATCTCCAATTTGGGACCCCAGGACTCCTCCCCAAAACATGCCTCTCTGACAGTTTTTTTTCAAATCAGTTATTGGTAACCCCACATTTCCGTTTGCTCAAACTCAAATCCTCAAGTCTACCTTAATTCCAAAATATATGTCCTTAAAGATTTAAGGTGATGGCAGACAACATTCACTGGAAAGTGAAAAATTGCAAAGTCTCTTAAGAATAAGACTGATTTGTTCTCCGGTTTGAGCCATTTTCATTTCTGGGTTTTGGGGTTTTGTTTTTTGTTTTTTTTTTTTTAGTCTAGTTGGGCTGTTATGTAGTAAGGGGTGGAGCCTCAGGTGTTCTCCAGGGCAGAACAGCCCAGTCGCTGGGTAGTGATGCTGTATGTGGGGGTGGGGTCTGAGAGGAGACAATGGCACTTGTTCTGCTTTCTCTTGGATTCCAGTCCCTTCCACCGCTTCCCCTTTGCCTGGATTATCTGTGAGTGAATGTGGGACCACCCGGTCAGCCAGCTGCCTTGTGTGGTCTCACTGGGTCTGCACAGTTACCACCCCGCACCCGGGGTCTGCTAGTCGCCGCCTGTGCACCTGGGGGCTGCCAGCCGCTGCTGCCTGCATGCCCGGTCCGCACCTCTGCTTTTTCCTGTCCTGACTCCACCCCTCTTACCGGTCTGGATGAATTGTTGTTGGACTTCCAAACAGTTTGATTTTCTGAGTTTTGGTTGTTTTCTTGTTTCTAAATTTTTGTTGTCCTTAATTTTGGTTGTGATAAGAGGCACAGTGTGTCTGCCTACACCTCCATCTTGGCCGGAAGTCCATCACTAAGCCCTTATTATATGAAATGTTAAAGGGACTTATCTAAGAAAAAGAAGATAAAAATATGAACAATAAAAAGACAGCAAACTCACAGGTATTAACAACCAGACCTAAAGCAAAAACCAACTAAGCAAACCACTACAACAGGAGCAGAAACACAGAAATGGAGATCACATGGAGGGTCAACAATAGGGGAGTGGGAGGAGGAGAGAGGGGGACAAGGTACATAGAACAAGTAGCACAGATGGTGGGTAGAAAATAGGGGGAGGGCAAGAATAGTGTGGGAAATGTAGAAGCTAAAGAACTTATGACACATGGGCATGAACTAAAGGGGGGGATGTGGGTGGGAGGGGGTGTGCAGGGTGGAGGGGAATGAAGGGGGGGAAATGGGACAACTGTAATAGCATAATCAATAAAATATAATT
>PVKU01017946.1:0-10220 GCA_004027475.1 Anoura caudifer
GTAAGTCCGGGCAGGTGTAGCCCCATGGTGTGGAGCCAATCATCTCAAAGGTCACACATCGGTGCTGTAACCAGAGGGAGTTGCCTCCCAGTTACTTCAAGGGTCGAAGTCACTCTCATCTCCCTGGCTCAAAGCACGGCCACAACTATTTAACATATCCATGAAACTACTTAAAGTTATAGATACATTAAATGACTATGCCTGAGGTTATTTGCAAAACTGTTGCTATACAGAACAACTCTCAATATCCCTGTTCCATGTGTCCCATCCCCCAGTTCAGACATGTGGGGGTGAGGACATCCTATATTTGTAATATTTCTTGAACACCCTGAGTTCTGGACCCCATTACAAATCCCTATTTAGGGAGGGCTCTGGCTGCACCCTCTTACAGTACCATAACTGAAAGTTTGCAGGCACCATCCCCAGTCCAGGCACCTAAGGGATGAAGTTGATCAATGTTTCTCTGTCATATTGATGTTTCTCTCTCTCCCTTCCTCTCTCCCATACCGTCTCTCTAAGAGCAATGAAAAAAAATTACCTTGGATGACAATAAAAAAATTAAAAATATTTAATACCAAATATAATTAAAAATAAATAAAAAGAGGGCTACTACATGACTAACAGGTGCAGTGTATAGGGTGTGGAAATGCTGGGCAAACGGATAATACAGGTTCTGAGCAAGGCAAAGACGGAAAGTGTGAGATTTCATTAGGTACTCAGAATGTCATGCAATTTAAAACTTATGAATTTTTTTATTTATGGAAATTTCCACTTAATATTTCAGACCACTAGTGACTGACACCGTGGAAAGTGAAACCATGGATGAGGAGGGAGCACTGCTCTCTCTCCAAATAACATGCCCAAGCACCTCAACGCCAGTTTTTGCCGTTCCAAGCTTCTTTCTCTGTCCATCCGCCCACCCTTGCCACCAGCTACTAACCCCAGCTAGCTTTCTTCTTTTCTAGTTGCACTTCTATCGCTTAACATTGTGATCACCTCTTTTTAAATCCACTCATCTTATTATCTTAGCCTCCTTGTAGTTTATACTCCTGATGAACCACCAATTGTGCATGATAACTCCTATTTGTCTTCTTTTCTTTTACACCAGCATATATGAATGTTGGAGAGAAAAACCACACAAATTTAGTTGATTTATAAATATAAATTTACACTGTATAGCTAGCTATGCCACTATTATATTTCTCTAATAGGGTTATTTCCCAATCTTTAAGATCAAGGGTCAGCAAACTCCAATGAGTATCATCTTGATATCAGTTTTGTAAATAAAGTTTCATTATAACACAAATACATGTGTTAATTTTATTGTATATATTTGTTTTTGCCCTACAATAGCAGAGTTGAGAGTTTGTGACAGAGACTGTGTGGCCCACAAAAATGAAAACATTTACCACCTGGTCTTTTGCAGAAAATTTGCCAATTGCAACTTCATACCATTTCTTTACTCCTGGAACTTCCCATGCACTGTCTACAAAATTTCATTCTAGACAATATAATATTTTTTCTATAGGAGTTATGTCATATAAGTCTTATATATATAGTAGTGATCACTATTTATTTCACAACAGAGTTTTTAAAATTATTATTATACTACCACCAACAGGAACAACACCAGTGACTAACATTTACTGTTTGTTAAGTACTGCGCTGAATATTTTGTATGTGTTATCTTATTTGATTGATAACCCTATGACACAGGTATCCTCAATATTCCCATTTTACCTATGAAGAAATCAAGGTGTAGAGAGGTAACTTATGCCTGAGCACTCAGTTAGTAGGTAGTGCTGCAAATCAAGGTGATCCAACTCCTGGGTTTTCTGTATTCATCACTGCACCACACATCTGTGCTATACTGACATCACTGCACATACATCTCTTGTGAACCCACCCAGACTATAAAAAAAAAAAAAACAATGCAACCAAGAAAGTGATTGGAAGACATCATCAGTACTAAAATCCAGGCAGATTAACCAAAGGGTAGTGGAAAAAATATACTAGAGCAAAATAACAACAACAACAACAACAACAACTAATTGAGCCCTTTATGTAGATTTATTCATTTAATATTATCGATAAACTCTGAGTTATATCATTTTATTCTATTTTTATGTATGGGGAAATTAAGTCATTCAGAGATTCAATAACTTGCTCAAGATGACACAACTCATAAAAGAAGAATTGTAAATTGAATCAGTCAAGCTCCCTGGCCCAGTTTCTCAGTCTAGTAGTAATTAGCTGTATTGTATCCTCAAGAGTCACATTTTACCTGTTGACTGATACTTTTAGAAACTTAAGGTAATGAATATTGAAATTAAAAGCTACGGGATATATATATAGACTTCAATGGAATATGTTGCAACTATCTTGCAACACTATTATTTCTATATCCTCATAAATGTAGGCCACCCAAGGCAGGAAATAGCAGGCAATGTGATAGGAAAGTGGCATTTGAAAATTGTTCTGATTTTAACTGAGGTGGAGGCTATTGTCACATAGAATTTCAAGATGCCATTCTGGAGTGCATTGAATAGCGGAAGGCAAGGGTAAATTAGTTGTCTTCTTTATTCTACACAACAACCCTGAGGAATGTAGTATTATTGTCATTTGCAGACATTAAATGACTCATTAAACTAAAAATTGGTAGCAGTAAAAACTTAAACACAGCTCTAATGCCAAATCCTGATGTTTTAATATCTGAAGTGCTATGGAAAAAAAGACAAATGGATAAAGAAACCATTTTAGGGCTTGATAAGTTACAAAATAAGCAAGAAAATAAAAATAACAGTAAAGAGGGAAAGATAAGAATCTAAAAAGAGTATATTATCATTGTACCACTCATATACTTACAAAAGATTCAATTAGGTACATTTAAAAAATTATAGTGCACTGTTTGTAAGAATTACAATTCACAAATTCAGGATAAAGCAGCAAAACTTGGAAAATAACAAAGCAAAAGTGTGAGAACAAATTATTTTATAGTAAAATTTAGAAATTTTACTCTATTCAATTTTCAATAGGACAATATCTATTAGGAAGTAGATGGAAGTATCAAAAAACTAAGTTTTTGTGTTTATTTTGAAAGAGGTATGGCATCAGTGTATAGCACTGTAGATGAGTTAAAATCAAGTTCTTATGCAAAAGTGTATTGAGAACACCAAATAAACAAATAATCTAATTAAAGAATGAGCAGGGGACCTGAACAGACGCCTCTCCCAAGAAGACACACAACTGGCCAGCAGATACCTGAAAAGATGTTCAACTTCACTCGCTATTAAGGAGATGCAAATTGAAACTTCAAAGAGATACTGCCTCACACCAATTAGAATGCCTGTTATCAACAAAACAGGTAATAAGAAGTGTTGGAGAGGTTGTAGAGAAAAGGGAACCCTCATTCACTGCTAGTGAGAATGTAGACCAGTACAGCCACTATGGAAAACAGTATGGTGGTTTATTTAAAAAAAAAAAAAAGAGAGAGAGAATAGAATTGCTATATAACGCAGCAAACTCTCTCCTTGATATCGACTCCAAAAACTCAAAATCATGCTTTTGCAAAGATATATGCATCCTTACATTCATTGCATCATTTTTCATAGGGGTCAAGACATACAAACAACCAAAGTGCCATTTGATAGAGGATTAGATACAGAAGATGTGGTGCATATAGGCAGACAGTGGAATACTACTCACCTATAAGAAAAGATGAAATGCCATCACTTACAACAACATGGATGGACTTTGAGAATATTAAGCTAAGTGAAATAAGTCAGTCAAAAAAGCTAAGAATCATATAATTTCACTCATGTATGATATAAAATGGAAACTCATGGACATAGAAAGCAATGTGGTGATTGTTAGAGGGAAGCAGGTGGGGATGAGGGTGGAGGAGGCCTCATATATATATTTTGACTTTAGGCAGTGGGCACAGAGCCTATATGATCCTACTAACCATAGTCACCCCAATAAATTTAATAAAAAAAATAAAGTGCATTTAGAAGGAATAGGATAGTTATATGGTAGTTACATGTGGGATGGAGAATGTGATATAAAATTAAGGTCCATGGAATTGGCAAAAATCAAAGTGAGATCAATTGGGACTTAGCCAACTGTCTAAATTTCCTGGGAATAATAATGAAATAGCATAGAGTCCTAGGTAAGACCATGAGTTTTAGAATCAGACTGCTACATGAAAATTTCTACAATTTATAAGCAGAATTATAGTCGCCAATGTACCAAATCCCTCTGAGGCTTTTCTTCATCTATAAAATGGGTCTGGTAATAATAGCATCAATAACATAAAGTTGATGTGCACATTAAGGTAATAGGAGGTCTGTCCAGGGAATGTCCTGCCATTGTTAATATAATGAGAATGGTTTGTGCAATATCTATGTAACCCAACAGCCAAGGAGAGTGCATTGGAATGTACATGAGTGAACAATGATGACTTCACTGTACTAGTAAGTGGGGGCGGTATGCGCCATTGAATGAGCATATGTACTGTGTGTCTGTTGCATTCAAAATGACTGAGTGACTAGAGTAACAAATGTACACGGAATTTCGCATTATGCTTGAATATTCTTCCCCCAAAAACTATTTGAGTGATTCAGAAAGCTGCAACTATGGGCAACTGGTGATTCACAGCTTCATCACCACAGTGTGCCTGCTCATGCATCATGTCTCATGAAGAGCTTTTTGGTGAAACATCAAATCACTCAAGTGATTCAGCCTCCCTACAGCCCAGATTTGTTGTCCTGTGACTTCTAGATTTTCCCAAAACTAAAATCGCCTTTGAAAGGGAAGCAATTTCAGACACTCAATGAGATTCAGAAAAATATGACACAGCAACTGATGGCAACCATGAGAACTGTGTGAGGTCCCAAGGTGCCTATTTTGAAGGGGGCTGAGGCATCATAGTCCTATGTACAATGTTTTCTGTATTTTGTGTCTTCTACAATAAATACCTCTATATATATATATATATATATATATATATATATATATGTATGTATATATATTATGACTAGCTACCTCCTGGATAGACCTTGTATGTGTAAAACATTTGGTTTCATATTTGGTAGATGATGAGTAATCAGTAAATTATAGATAGTGAGAAATATTTAGAATAAGGTTTGGCTTGGCTGAGAACTTCATTACTGCCCCCTGGATATTCTTCCAGGAAGAGGAGTAAATGTAAAATCTTAATCTGCGGAGAAGAGACTGATTACTGTTTGTGGTGATGATCCTTTTGAATCTGAAAGGTGAAGAAGGATAGGCAGCCAGGCGATTGTTCCCCAGTTAACGATACCTCCTTTTAGGCATCCTGTATTCTGGAGCCTCTTATACGCTGTCTCTTTCTTATAGAAATACAAAACCACCTATAATGTATCTATTTCATTCTCAAGTCAGTTATTTTTGTGTGTATATTTGGACTGCAATTTATCCAGCATTCATTTGACACATATGTTCTGGATGTTTACTCCTTGACAGGCATTATACTAGACTTTGGTGAGCAAAACAGATAGTGTATGTGTTTCCTTAGAACTTCTAATCTGGTGAGAGAAGAATTAAAAATAAAAAAAATAATATGGGAGGTAGCTCTATGATCAGGAAGACAAAACAAGGTAAAGGTATTGAGAATGGTGGAACAGAGTTTCTTTATATAGACTGATCCAGAAAAACTCATTTAAAGTCAAATATGAAATTATGGAAAGCTGAGGTTGATCTTTTTTTTTTGTAGTGTTAGGGTTATAATTAGCTCTAAGGATTTGAGTTAGGTTTAAAATACTAGAAGGGTTAGGTTTTGAGTTAGAGTTGGGGTTAATGTTAGAGTTAGGGTTAGGTTTTGGGTTAGTGTCAGTGTTGAGTTTATAATTAGGGTTAATGTTAGAGTTAATGTTAGAATTAGTTAGAGGTTACCGTTTGAGTTCAAATGATAGGTTAGGGATTGGCTTTAATAACATACACAAAACATTTTAAGAATTCTAAAAAGAGTGAGAAAGAAATGAAATATACCCTCAAAGAAATTCAAGCGATAAGAAAAAAGACATCCTTGGGAATGTGATAATAAACTCAGTTCTTTAATGGAAGTTTCTGGTTTTAGTCCTGCACGGGGTCTTACTGAGTTTCCTGACTCCACAATATTCCATTGGCTTACCCTTTGTGATTAAGCGGGATCATTTGCAATCAAATGTTACATAAATGTGCAATGACATCGCATAGTGAGATAAGAGTTTTCAATTCGACTTGCACTTTAAGGAAGGCCCCTCTTTGCAGGGTGAGGCTCATCAGAACATATTAGGAAAGAAGTATGAATGAAAGACATTTCCTGTTATTCAGACCTTTTCTCTTTTAGTCCTTCATCAATAAAGTTGAACTGTTCTTGAGTATTGGAATGTCCCTTCTCTTAGGATGTTCTCATCTCCACTAACCCTCCTACACACACTGAAAGGAGGCTTTCTGAGCTCTCATTAAAAATGGATATCCTATGGCACTGAAGTATTAATTTTTCAGACATTTCCAGAAACATTTGAATTATTAGATGACTGTGATTTTTATCAATCGAGAAATCTTAAATAAAAGGTTAAACTTAAGAAAATTTAAATTTCCTTTTTCTACTATATCCTGAGAGAATTTGGGTACAATTAAATAAAATTAAGAAAGAGTGAGTCCCAGTATAATAAATTGGAATAGGATGACTTCATCTTGAAGACACAAACAGAAGAACAGAAAGAACAAAAATGATCACTTTGACATTTTTCTCTAGACTTGGTTACCTGAGTTTTGGTCTCTCAACTATACTTCAGTAGGGAAATAAATGTAGGAAACTAATTAAATATTATCATTCAATATATAAGTATAATAAGGTACAGGCATACAACCTGAAACCCATTTTGACCAGCAAAAGAGATAATAATTGTGAGAACAAGTGTGTGTTTTTTGTACTCCTTCAAAAAAAAAAATTCCTTGTGCCTAGCACATAGTAAGACTTCTACCATTGTTATAATCCTTATTATCATCATCTTCATCCTCTTATCATCTTTAGTTTGTGTTAGCTGATGGTAAGATTTCAGGATAGTAATAATGACCAAAGTGGAAAAGTTTTCCAGAAGCATGAGTTAATTAAATGGATAGAATTCCAATTGAATGTAATATTCCAATTGAATATAATTTTCCAAAGAACTACTGAATATGAAACACCAGAAACTTATTGTGCTTATTAACACCATCGATTGCTGAATTTAATAAGATCCTGACTCTATAAAAATAATCAAACTGCTTTACAGTTTATAGAATTTTATTATTTTAATCAACACTCCCACATATCTATTTTTTAAATCTATGAACAATGCTACTAGGGTTGTTATTAATATTAGAATTTCAATCTTATTGGGAATATTGTTCAAAGATAGGAATAATATTAACTATTATTACAAAGATGACTTTCTTTCTTGAGCTCATACATGCCATCCACAGTTTTAGTTTATTCATGTTAAGTCACTTACTCCTTATAAAGTCCCACAAATACAGTATGGTTCTTTTTTCTGTTCATTTTACAGATGAGAAAGCTGAGGCAAAGATATATATTTTTTAATTTTTTAATTACTTTATTGTTCAATTACAGTTGTCTGCATTTCCCCCCATCACTCCCCCCACCCCAGCCAAACCCACCTCCCTCCCTTGCTTCCACCCTCCCCCTTGGTTTTGCCCATGTGTCCTTTACAGTAGTTCCTGAAAACCCTTCTCCCCACTGTCCCTTCCCCCATCCGCTCTGGCCATTGTTATATTGTTCTTAATTTCAATGTCTCTGGTTATATTTTGTTTGCCTTTTTCTTTTGTTGATTATGTTTCAGTTAAAGGTGTATTGAATCACTTGACCAATGTTACATGATGGAGAACCTTGGATTTTCACGATCAGGCAGTCTGACTCCATAGTGATGCAACATAGATGTAATGTGAATACCAAAGACCCATTGGTAAAGGCATAAGAAGCTTCAGTAATTTAAGCTTTATGTTACCTCATGTAAATTAAAACAGTAATTCTCTTTGGTTCACTTATATTGTATTTTTACTCTACTCAGTAATGGTTCATAATATACTTTTGGTGGCAATGTGACAGCAAGGAAATAACCTTTTCTGAATAGGTAAATATTATAGTTTAGGATAAATAATAGATTTAATAGATTCCATCTACTGGTTCAGAAACATATTGGGGTTTTTCTCTTGCATTCTACTAAAGCTCTTTGAATATCACCAGCAATAGTGGAATGATGATACCTGCCTTTGGGATTGCTGTGAGTTTTAAGTCAGATGAGGTTGTGGAGCACAGGGTTCAGAGTATGTAGTGATTGATTAATAGAAAAAGATTTTTTTCTTTAACCCTTAGTCAGATTTCAATTATAATAACTAAGCTCCTAGTAAAACTTGAGAATAAATTTAATGGTATAAAACTGATAAGTCAAGGTATATAGTCCTACAAACTATAAACCACTATTATTATTCTTAACCTAGTAAGCCTTGTTAAATTCAATAGATCATGGTGTTAATATGCATGGTATGTTTCCGGTGTTTGACTTTCAGAGTGTTTGCTAGGTAATCACAATCACTTTGAATACCTTCCTTTTAGTTAACTTATACATTACCTGAAAATAGTTGTTTCTCTTGAAACACTACTCTTAGTTCCTCACATTGTTGTCTAAGCCAACAACTTTTTTTGGCTAAATTATCTGAAAAATTCCTCCTCTGTTTTCCTCTTCTTTTACTCGTCATCCTTTTATGCTCTTGGCTATATTTTAAAATGTGACAGAAATGTTCCCAGAATATTACTAAGCATTTATAAACTCTTCTAAATTTACCTGAGGTTCAAACATCTTCTGACAAGTGTACTGAGAAATACACTAGTTAGAAACACAGAATATTAGATTTACTTTCTCTATTTACTGGTAATTAAAATGATGCCCAATTGTTCTGTAATGGTGAATGGATGTATGTACATGTCAATTTCCAGTTCTACTATCTCTGATTATGTATGCCTGGACCAGTTACTTAAGCACTCATCAGTGTCATGTTCCTCAGTATCAAAATAATAATGAGTATATACATCACAGGGCTGTTGTAAGGACAAAATGAGTTCATATATAAAGGTACTCAACACATAGCAAGCAACAGAGAAAATTTAACTAACATTATTATTTTCATTAATAATAGTTCATATTATTTAGCTAGTATTACAGAGCACTTTCACATATATTATCTCCCATATGATAATTCTGTTATCTGATAGAAAATATAGCATAAATCTCATATCTTATAGGTAAAATAACTTGTTAGTGAGTTACAAGGCTGGGACTAGAACTAAAATCCATATCCTCTGCCTTCTAACACTTTTTGTACTTTAAGTATTCAGTAACATGTCTTTTGTCTCCATTCACTGGAAAAGCAGTGCATTCTGCAGGTACCCAGACAGCCTATTAAAGACAAGTTTCTTCCCTGTATTTAAAGCCAAATACTAATGATTATTCGTTTCATTTGACTTTTTAATGTCTTTGAAAAAGCTTCACTTTTTCAAGGGAGGGTGTGGGTCTCTCTAAAACATATTTTAAACAAATGAAGAAGGTTTTAAAATTAAAAATCACTAAGTCATGTAATAAAATAATGAATGATAAATAATACAATCAACTAAAATAGAATTATCTAAACTAATTTCAACAAATATATATAACTGTAAAATAAATAAATGATAGATAGCTAGGTAAGTAGAACACCTAGAAAGATACCAATAAAACCTGTAGTGAAGGAAAAGATATTTAGGAAAAACTAAAATGCAATGAGTCAGATATGAATAACAACAATCATAGAATTTTGCTAAGGAACATTAACTAAAAAGTTTCTATATTCAGTAGCTTGAAGGATCAAATTCACTGAGCTTGTAATAAAGAGAAAATTTTCATTTAGCATAAAGCCTTCAAACTTGTAGAGAGCAATGTAAAGTTTTCCAAAATTATTTTATGAAGCCAAAATTAACCTGGCTTAAAATTTTTGATGTTAGATTTGAAAAACAAAATTTACTTTCAAATTTTATTTGTGAATTCAGATTTTTTTACACTCTATTTATTTATTTATTATTTTTTTATTTATTTTAATTGTTCTTGTACAGTTTTCTGTCTTTTGCTCCCACCCCAGCCCACCGCCCCAGCCCTCCCCACCCC
>PVKU01017947.1:0-10219 GCA_004027475.1 Anoura caudifer
ATGGCTGCTGTCACCACCATCACCTTCTCTTCTGTCTCAACCTTTGCCCCAGAAAATTCAATGATAAATAAGGGAAAGAAATTTTGTGTAGAAAACCAAAGTGAATGGAAATGTGGGTGGAATGAACATAAAAGAAGAAACTGAAAATGATCAAAAGTTTCTCAGTGTGTCTTTCTCAGACTGGCATAGAAATCTCTGATCCACTGCTTCATGTATTTAACTTCCAAGGAGCGGGCTAATAGCAGAGTCATGGGATCAAAGGCACTGTTGGCTCGAAGATCTAGGTGATGGGCCCCTTCAGGGATAGTGATGGCAACCAAGGTGTCTGTGATGTTCTTGGTAACTCCACCTCCTGACCAGGGGTCTAGGTCACCATTGCTAAGTGAGGGAAAGAAGAAAAAATAGGATTGTTAGATTTTTGTATTTATATCCAGATAAGACAGGAAAAACCTATTTTATGCATAACAGCTAAAATTACAAGTTTGTAACCTCGGGATTTGATCTGGGGACCTAGTCTGTCTTATAGGAAGGTTATTCACACCAGTACATTTTTCTGCAAATAACTACTAGAAACAGGACCAAGGAGTGAAGATGGTACCCTATGAATCAGTCCAGGGTGTACCAAAAATTGGAATTTAGAAACCTAAATTTCAGTCCCAGCTTCATCACTCAAAAGCCAGATGACCTTCCTCCTCTGAAACACCGAGATAACAGGGCTGACCTCACAGGGCTGCTGCCTGGGTTAAACCAGGTGGTACAAGTTGTATTTAATAAGCACAGGTGTCAGGCATGTAGCAGTCCCTCTGTTAATGCCAGCATCCTCCTTCCTAGGACCAGCTACCAAAGTAATAAAGAAAAACTCTCATATTTTAAAATGCTAATTATCTCTTAGCTTGTAAAAAAACCTCATTTTTCACACAATACACCCCTTGCAGCACAGTACTTGGGGAAATAGGGTATAAAACTAAAAAAATTCCTCCAAATCGTAATCAGAAAATTTGGTTATTACTGAAAGATCCCCATTTTACAGTGGCTTTAAAGTTAAGGAAATGCTGTTAAGTTATTAGTCTTGGCTGGTACACACAACACATTTCAGAATGATCACAACAGGATCAGTCATTGAAACAGGCTATTTAGTTTAGCTGAGTAAAAATGTAACACAATCACAAAGAGCATCCGTAATAATATTTAAGAGCTTTATTGAGAAATATTTCCCTGTAAAACTCACCCATTTAAAATGTACAATTCGATGGTTTTTGTATATTCATAGTTTTGTAACCATGACCATAATTTCAGAACATTTTCATCATCCCCAAAAGAAATCTACTCTCACTGGCAGCCAATAATCCCAGTTTCCCTCCCCACAATTCCTTACTCTCACACCCACACAACCACTAATCCACTTTTCACCTCTACAGATTGCCTATTCTGGACATTTCATATAAATGGATTATACAGTAGGTGGTCTTTTGTGACAAGAGGCTTCTTTCACTTTGGCATAATGTTTTCCAGTTTCATCCAAGTTGTAGTATGTATCAGCACATTATTCCTTTTTATTGACAAATAATTTTCCATTGTATGAATATGCAACATTTTATTTATCCACTCATGAGATGTACATTTGCATTATTTCTACTTTTTTCTACTATGCACATCGCTCCTATGAACATTCACATGCAAGTTTTTGCATGGGTGCATGTTTTCATTTCTCTTGGATATATACCTAAAAATGGAATTTCAGTATATATGGTAACTTAACCTTGTGAAAAGCTGCCAAGCTGTTTTCCAACGTGGCTGAGTCATTTTACATTTTCCACTAGGAACACACGAGAGTTCCAATTTCTCTATACCTTTGCCAACACATGTTATAAGTCTTTTTGTTTTTACATTTTTAATTTAAGTATAGTTGGTATATATTAGTTATATTAGTTTCAGGTGTACAGTATAGTGGTTCAACATTTTTATAACTTTCAACGTGATCACCCCACTAATTGTAGTAACAATTGTCATGATGCAAACTTACCATAATAGTATCGACTATATTCCCATTCACCTTTTTTACCATCCAAATTACAGTTTATGTGGGTATGAAATCAATCTTATTGTTGCTCTGATTTGCATTTCCCAAATTACTTACAGTATTGAGCATTTTTTTCATGGGCTGATTGGACTGTATATCCTTGAAAAAATGTCTATTCAGATCCCAGCCCTATTTTGAAATGGGTTATCAATGAAATCATCTGATCCATTTTGAGTTAATTTTTTGTATGGTATAATATAGGGATCCAACTTCATTGTTTTGTATGGCATATCCAGTTTTCCCAGCATCATTTCTTGAAAAATCTATTCTTTCCCCAATGAACTATCTATATATTAGCATTCTTGTCTGAAAATTAATTGACCATACATATAAAGGTTGAGTTCTGGACTGTCAACTCTCTTCCACTGATCTATCTCTCTATCTTTATGCCAGTATAACACTGTACTGATTATGGTAGCTATATTTTTTTTATTTTTTATAGAGAAGGCTTATTTAGAAAGTCACAGACATAGAAGTAGTGAGCTGTGGAAGAAATGGGCTTAGGAACAGTTACAGAAGCAAAAGAAGGGGCCCTTAAAACTTAGGAGACAGAAGGGTAAGAGGTAATGCACCTGGAGTATACAAGGGGGACTAGAAAGGTACAGGCATACTTGTTATATTGGCTTTATAACAAGTTTGAAACCAAGAAGTGTAAGCTCAAAATGAGGAAATATGAATTCTGCAAATTTCTTCATTTTCAAGACTGTTTTGGCTATTCTGGTCCATTGTATTTTTACATAAATTTTAAAATGAGTTTGTCAATTTCTTTAAAAAAAAAAAAACAGCTGGGATTTTGGTAGAGATTATGCTGAATCTTTGGATCAGTTTGTGGAGTAGTGACATTTTAACAATATTAGTTCTTCCAACTGCCGGCCAGGATGGAGGTATAGGTTGACATACTTCACTTCCTCGTACAACCAATTTAAAAACAAAAAACAACCATAACTGTCAGAAAATTGAACTGTATGTAAGTTCAACAACCAAGGAGTTAAAGAAGAAACATTCATCCAAATTGGGAGGAGGGGTGGAGATGGGCAGCCAAGGTGGAGAGAACCCATGGCATGGTGGTGGCTGGCAGACCCAAATTCATGTGTGAACTCCAAGTCATGAAAGGCAAGGACCCACCATCCAAGATTACGCTCTCCATCAAAGCTCTCATTTAGAATACAAAGGCAGACAAAGTGCTTGCAAGATAAGGTCAAGCTGGGTAAGTTCATCATCCCCAAGCCCTTATTATATGAAATGTTAAAGGGACTTATCTAAGAAAAAGAAGAAAATCAAAAATATGAACAGTAAAATGACAAAAACTCACAACTATCAACAACCAAACCTAAAAAAAAAAACAAAAACAAACTGAGCAAACAACTAGAACAAGAACAGATTCACAGAAATAGAGGTCACATGAGGATTATTAAAGGGGAGGAGGTGGGGGGAGTATGGGGGAAAAGATACAGGGGGAAAAAGAAAAAAGAAAAAGGAAAAGGAAAAGGAAAAAAGAAAACTAATGCAACCGATTTAACAAATTAAATGGAAAAATATGCATTTAGTTACTTTAAATATATGTGTTTGAAATGCAATTTTAAATTCCCACCACAAATTCTCACCTCACTTTTCTTTTAAAAAATAATTAATTGCAATTAATAACATCATTCTTGAAAAAAAAAACTAATCCAAAAATGTGCTTTTTGGTTTTATTGAAAACAAAAGGGAAAATTCACATGCAAAATACAACCCTTTGTTTTCAACTACCAGATACAGAGTATTTTTAAAGTACTCTTTTAGTTTAGCCCATTTAGTTTTTTCCATAAAATAAAAGACACATTTTTCATTTTCACCAATAACTTCACTGATTTGGATACTTTGAGTATGTCAGCATTCTCCCATTATTGGCTTCTAGTGGGCAGGAGCCAGGGGTGTTGCTAAATATCTTCCAACGCATAAGATAGCTCACAACAAAGAATTATTTGGCCAAAATGTCAATAGTGACAAGAAGCTTCACAAAACATTTTTGACACGTTCAGTTAGTCAAAACACCTTCATATGCTTCCCAAATCTTTTTCTGCGTTTCAGTTACATTTTTACCTTTCTTGAAATTATAAATCATAATATGCCAAAAGTGCTGCACATCTTCTTCCATCTTCAATATTAAAATGGCTGCACAAAAATTCACCAATTTTGATGTTTTTTAAAAATGCATGGTGATATGACAGCTGTCACAATACAATCTAACAAAATTGTTTCGAATAAAGTTCAAGACAACTAAGACCTATAGGAAACCATTCCTTGTGGCATGGGAAATGTAGCCCAGCCCCCACTTGGAAAAGCCACTGGGGGAGTGAGGTCTGGCACACAGGACCCACATCCACAGATAGGTTCTCCCATGGGGAATCCAGCCTGCACTGTACCTAGGCTGCTATGAGACTTGCTTTTGCTAAAACTCCCTCACCCTGGATTGAGGCAGCAAATGTTTACTGCATATCTCTAAAATAACTTCCTAAAATCTGTGTTAAACTTCCCAAGTATGCAATGTAACCAGTTCAACCACTTTCCCCCTTGATCTGAAACATCCTTCTCTTTGAAGTAATTAGCAACATTCTTTCCTTTGTTATGTTAAAGGTAACCACCTACAGAGATTCTGTTCATAGTCAATGAGGACCATCCTCTATGAGATGTACTTAGAAAAGCAATAAAGCCTGTCTAAGCAGGGGACGGGGCCCTCTCTCTCACTTCGGGAGCTGCAATGCCATCCCTTTTCTCCACAGGACTTCTGTAGTCTGTGTGAATTCCTCTCTCATAGCCACAACACACGGATCCTGTCGGCCAGGGTCTGCATCAAAGACCCACTAGAGTCATTGTATAGAAAAAACATAATGAACTTTTTGGCCAACCCAATAGATGCCTGATAAATTTCCTAACATTGAGCCTCACTTAATTGATGGCAACAAATTAGCAAATTAACTTCCCTGAAAAATTGTGGCAGACCCTTCTGCATGGTGTGGGCCCAGCTCCCACTCAGAGATGCACAGGACCCACTCCCACAGATAGGTTCTTTCATCAGTAATCAGATTTGCAATATATACCTAAGCTGTTTTGAAGTTTGCTCTTTGCTAAAACTCCCTCACCCTCCAAGTGCTAAACCTTGGGCCCAGTGTAACTGGCTCAACCACTTGCCTTTTCATTTGCTAATATCCTTCTTCTGTGATGTGATTAGGGGCATTGGCTCCTTTGTTGTAACCAGGATAGTGAGGGAGAACCATCTTGTAATGTAAGGAGATACACAGAATAAAGGCCTGTCATGGTGGAGGCTGTAGCTTTTGCTCCTCTTGAGAGAAAAGCCATGCTGTCGTCCCATTTCCTCCACCTGACTCGGTAGCCCATGTGTATGTTTTATTTCATTCATAATGACGTGGACACTGCTAGCCGGTGTCCGCATCAGCTGGCGCCCCAGAACAGGGACTCAGAGGCCATGAGCCATCATTATGGACAACATACCAACTTGGTGGGAGTACCTGCGCATCAGCCCAGGTAAGGGCCTACGACCCCGAGTGCTTTCCGGGAATGTCGTGGGGTGTTTTGGACTCAGAGGAATAGGATTTTCTTCCTAGGTCGCTCTCTCTTGCGACCGCTTTGCAACTCTACCTTTAGTAAGCAAAAGCGTCACTCCCTCTCCCAAGCTTTTGCTGGAGGCGACCTCAACCAAGGTCTGGGCTTGGGAGGAAGAGCAAAGATTTTCCCTTTGATCAGCTTTAAGAACATCAACTAGTTACAGGACAGTTTATAGGCATCTCAGCAAATTCTTTCTTTTAAGCTGAGTCTTGCGGCCCATCAAAAAAAATTTCCTTGAAGGTTTTTGTGCTTCCTCAATCACAGGGAACGGGCTAAGAACTAGAGCAACGTTTTAGGTTCAGCAGCATCTTGGGGCTGCTGATTTTCTCCCAGATAAGGGATCTTTACATTTTGGAAGTATGGAAGAGAAAGGCACGATGTACACGGCCTGGCAAGGCATGGGGTTTCACGCCCCGCGTTGGAAACAGCTGGCACCAAGGCCGAGCCGCACTGCGCCTGGGGACGCGAGCCCCCAGCGGGGACCCTAGGGATGCCGCAGCGTCACCCACTGCCGCGGCATAGGTCTCTTTGCCCTGCCGAGCCAGCTGCATGGAGAGGAGAATGGTTTCCCTGGCCTCCTTTTATCCCTAGTCTGATGCATACTGAGGAAGAAGACCTTCCCCATGCCTAGGCACACTGGTGCACTTGCAACCATTTTTTTTTTTAAAGTAAATGTATTTGCCAGTGGAGAAAAAACTGTTTCTGAAAGTTGTGGGTGTGTTCATAGATTTGTCAATCTAAAGCATGCTATAAGTGGGATAGGGGGTGTGATGTGTTAAAAAAATATTAAGAATCCTCCTTGTTTATGCCAGAGCCATGACCTTTATTGTAAAGATGAAATATAAGTATATTGTCTTCTGTGTAAAACTAGCCCTTTTCCGCGGAAAACAAAGTACCATTTTTTTAACTCAGTATATGTAAATACTGATCATTTCTTGGGTAAGAACTGGCTATTCTCCCAAAGGAAACGGTTAATCAATCAAGTCACAAAAGGCCCCTGACGTGCAACCATTTTCTTGTCTAAAACATATTTTTTCAGAGCACCTCCCAACTTCCCCACTTTCCTTGAAAACTGTGAATGCATTGCAGCTTGCAGAAACAGCAGGGGCCTTTAGTCAGTCTGGACGGCCTCAGCAAATTAAAACTGATAATGGCCCTGGATACCTAGGCCATTCTACTCAGGGGTTTTTTTTTGTTTTTTTGTTTTTTTTTTCAGCACAGGAATATCCAACCTAAAGCAGGAATATCGCACAATCCAACCGGTCAGAAAATTGTAGAATAGGCTTGTCATATTTTAAAAATCTTCTTAAACAGAAAAAAGGGGGAGTCATGAGTTCTTCCCCCCAGAAAATTTGATTATGTTAGCCTTGTTTATCTATAATTTTCTAAGTTGTGATGAATCGCTTTGTACTCCAATTGAGAAACATTTTCAGAAAAAGGAGCCAAAGTCATCTTATCCTCAAGTTTTATATAGAGATTCACTGGGAGATGGCTCTTGGCAAGGCCCTGTAGTTAACTTGGGGAAGAGGGTGTGTTTGTTTCCATCCCTACAGGTCCTGTCTGGCTGCCAGCCAAAAGAGTAAAGCCTTATCGTGAGCAGGACAGACGTCAAGCTCTGCTACCTGGAGCTGAGAACCAATCGACTGACAGACCAGATGGCCCAGCTGACCCTGAACCACCAGAAAGAAAACGGACACTTACACTGTCACTCATGGGCCTGTGCCTGCCAACGGGGGAGGATGGAGCCTAACCCAATGACAGGGGCCAAGGCTCGGCTGCCTCCTGCAGAGAGCAACAACCCCTTGATGCCCCATAATGTTCAATGGTTGAACCCTAAAAATTGTTTCAATGAACTGAACTTACAAGTTTGGGTCCTAGCAGCCCTTGCATCCCTCTTTGTCTTAATCCCTATTTGTGCTTTATGATATATATAAAAGTTGTTTTCTTAAGATTGCACTCGGGAACAGCAAGTAGGTTCCACAGGTTTAACAGTTACTATTGCATTTACGAACGAAAAAATTGGGAGATTATATGTTGGGAACTGCACTGCTTGGTCTCAGAGGCTGTAGCACCCTATGGCTAAGGCTGAGTAAGAGCCCAAGGGACCCGCTTCTTCTGGGTCTGTTCTGTCAAGAGGTCATGAGCCACTAAGGAGACAAAGCTTATATCTCTGGCAGGAGCGCTGCTTCTGCTGCATCCATATCTGGCCTCCAATGCTTGGTCAGTTAGCCATTGACAGGTAAGATCCCTCAAGGGAGGGGTCACCTAAGACAAGCATGACCACTTGGAAGGCCCTCATGGAAGGATTCGGGGGGCTGCAGCAAAGAGGGGTGATGGACCCTCGCCCCCCGCTATTCTGACATAGCCTGAGTCCCCATTTCCATCTAGATGTCTCCCTTATCCCTTGCTTCATGGCTCTAATCCGCTTAAGCCTGAAACAATGCCAGAGGTGGGTGTGGCCCTGTGCTGGAAAGGGCAGATTCCCCGGGGAAATCAGGCCTAAGAAAGAAAGCATAAAATCCTATGAAACCTACTTTGCTGATACCCTCCATTTAAATAATAAGGGTCCAAGCCTGAAATAAGCTGTTTCCCCAAAATTTTATGGCACTTTAGCTATTTAACCATGACTCAAAATAGGCCCTCAGAGTTATCTGAACGTTATGTATTTGACCATTACTGCCTAACAATGATTGATTGGGATTAATCTGAAAATGTGGGTCTTTGGAACCACTGGTTGCTTGCTGATTATAATAATGTTCTATGTATTTTGATATATTTGCAAATTATTTTCCCAGGGTCATGTGGGAGATCAGCAAACAGCAAGCTTTGTGGGATCATAGCACTTCTATTAAAACGAAAAGAGGGGGATGTGGCAGACCCTTCTATGTGGTGTGGGCCCAGCTCCCACTCAGAGATGCACAGGACCCACTCCCACAGATAGGTTCATTCATGGGTAATCAGATTTGCAATATATACCTAAGCTGTTTTGAAGTTTGCTCTTTGCTAAAACTCCCTCACCCTGCAAGTGCTACACCTTGGGCCCAGTGTAACTGGCTCAACCACTTGCCTTTTCATTTGCTAATATCCTTCTTCTGTGATGTGATTAGGGGCATTGGCTCCTTTTGTTGTAACCGGGGTTTGGTGAGTGAGGACCATCTTGTAATGTGAGGAGAGATATAGAATAAAGGACTGTCATGGCGGAGGCCGCTTTTGCTCCTCTTGAGAGAAAAAGCCATGCTGTTGTCCTATTTCCTCCACCAGACTCAGTAGCTCATGTGTATGTTTTATTTCATCCATAATGATGCAGACACTGCCAGCCGGTATCCGCATCAAAAAATGATGTTAAACTAATCATCTTCTCAGGAATTGCCTTTCAGAGTTATATTTAAGTATCAGAGAATGACCACTGGGGTAATACAATTTCTTACCGATTGGGGTTGGGGGAAAAAATTAATCCTTCCAACAAAACCACTATAAAATTTTTAAAAATCCTGAAGTTTGTTTAGTTCATCTTTAACTTCATTCAAAACAATATTATTAGACTGTATTGTGACAGCTGTCATACCACCAGGCATTTTATAAACACCATATCAAAATGGGTGAATTTTTGCACAGCCATTTTAATATTGAAGACTGAAGCAACATTTTTGGCATATTCTGACTTACCTCAAGAAAGGTAAAAATACAACTGAAACACAGAAAAAGATTTGTGAAGCATATGAAGTTGTTGTGATTGATGGAACACGTCAAAAATCTTTTGCAGTTTCTTGTCACTATTGACATTTCGGTCCAATAATTCTTTGCTGTGGGGCTATCTTATGCATTGGAAGACGTTTGGCAGCATCCCTGGCCTCTACCCAGTAGAAGCCAATAGCAAAAGATAGCTGATATACTCAAAATATCCAAATCAATGAAGTTATTGGTGAAAATGAAAAATGTGTCTTATTTTATGGAAAATACTAAACAGACTTTTTGGCCAACCCTATATTAATAGTTATTGTTCTTCAATCCTCATTCATTTAACAAATGTTTACTGAGTGCCTACTCTGCACCAGGTACTGACTGGGTACAGGGCACTCAGCAGTGAACAGACAGAATCTCTGCCCTCATGCTGCTCCCTTCCATAATAGTCTAACCACTCCCTGAAATGACTCTGGCAGGTAGTCATTATCTCTAACTTATAAAACTAGGCACTCTGCTGGAGGCCACGCAGCTTACTCAGCGAAGAAGCAGGACGGCAAGCACCCTGGTCCCTCTGACTTCAAAGCCCAAGCTCTTAACTGGCAAATCTCCAACTGCGGACTGAACTTTCCAATCAGAAAAGCAGTCATGCATTTGTGGGAGGCAAGCAAGGAGGGAAGTATGAACATAAAGATATTTTCACATGGCTCCTTGGACATTTTCTCACCCATCAACCAGAATGTTTTCTAGCTGGTAGCCATTAAGTACGCAGAACAGAGACACCTGAGGCTGCTCCTTACATTGGAAACGTGCTTTCTTCAGAAAGGCAGAACTGTGAATTTTTAAGTAACT
>PVKU01017948.1:0-10211 GCA_004027475.1 Anoura caudifer
AAAAAAAAAAAAAAAAAGAAGTTCTGTCAACTTCTCTTTTAGATTCCTGCCCAGTTGCCATGTGAATAAGTATGAACTCCCCTGGTGGATGACAGAAACCTTGTGGAGCAGAGCTGAGTTAGCCTAGTTATCTTGGCCAAGTTTTTAAATATAAGAGTGAACCCAGAGCAAATCAACAAATTGCCCTTGTTGAGTTGTAGCTGACATCAGACGTGTGCATGAGTCCAGCCAAGATCAGCTAGCCTGGTTCATATCAGCAGAGTCAACTTGCTGATCTATAAACTCTTGAAAAACATTAAGTGATTATTATTCTAAACTACTAATTTTGGGGGTGGTTTACTTTACACTATTATAGCAGATTCATATCTATATGATAAACTTTATAGCCCTTTCCTCCAATTCCTTTAACTATTATGTTCAATATTATTCATCAAAACCAAAACTAGAAATATCTTTATCTACTTTAACTACTTCCTCTCCCTGTATCCCAATACAAAGCTAATCAGTCATCATTTCAAATTGTCCCAGTGACTTGAATGCTGGTATCTTGAGGATCTCCTGGGAAATTTTCTTCTCTGGGGATAAAAGCTCTTCCCCATACCTTCTTTAAGGGGATATGGCTACATGAACAGTTCTCCTAATATTGATTACTAATTTATGTCTAGTGTAACTTGTGAGTTAGATAATTGTCTGGAACCCTTCCTGGGACAGATCACATGAGAGCAATGGTTTCCTGATTCTCCCCAAAGCTGCAAAGGTCTGTGGACACAATGTTGTTTGTGGCTCAGCTCCTGGGTTCTGAACTGGGCTGTCTCATCCAGAGAAGTTGCTTTCTGTCCCACCCCACCTTATTTATCCCTCACACTATGCTGAGCAACTTGGCATCAGGATTGTATCCTTTACCTCTGTATCACTAACATCAGGTTCACAGAAGGTACTTTTTAGACATGTTCTATGAGAAAATAAAAATTCGATAAACTCATGGTCTTCCCAGTGAAAAGATTTCTCCTCTTTTCTATTTATTAACTTTTTTTTTTATTTTTGTAAGGGACAGCTTAAGTGACAATCAGAAGACATTGATTGTAACTCTCCATGAGCATATTATCTTTCTGCATTTTCATAGTTAATTGTCTCTCTATCTGACCTTTGGAATAATGCCTAACTAATGTTAAAATTTTATTCCTTCCCACAGTATCATAAACTCTTTCTTGAAACAAACTGAATTTAAATTTTGGGTCAAAATCTCAAATGAAAGTGTGTTTCATGCTAAATTGGAGCCATTGTATACAACTTTCCCTTTGTCTTAAGTAAGAAGGACTAAATAGAAAAGGCTAACCCAAATATTCAAGGCACCACAAGCAGCTTAGAGATCCAGTGAAGTGAAAAGATTAGACAGATACATCAGTCTGCTACATAAAAATATAATATTGTATAACAAACTCAGTGGCTAAAAACACACTTATTTCTTTAGATCAGCTGTGATTTGGCTGGTCTAGGTAGGGTTCAACCAGGCTTGGAGCCATGCTGCAGTTTGGGTCCAGGCCTGACTTACATGGCACTCCTGTCCTCCTTAGACCAGTAGCTACTAGTCATAGGTTCTCATGATAAAAGGCAGGAAAAGCACAAGAGGTCAAGTTCAGCCACAGAGCACATTTAAGTCTCTTCATGCAGCAGATCCACAAACACTCCATTGACCAAAACATTTCACATGGTCAAGCTCAACATCGATGAGTTGGGGGAGTAAACTCTACTTACTCTAGTGGGAGGAGCTATAAATGCATGGTGAGTACAATTCCAGAAAAGGGTCAATAATTGTGGACAGTAATATAATACTTGTGGTTGGAAAATTAATGAATGGCAAACAGATGTATTTGGAGTTCACAAGATCTAAGAGAAGTATCTAAATTCGAAGATACTGCTTCATCAGTGAATATACTCAAATTCATCATTTTATATATATTCTAGGTTATAGGTCAATTGAAAAGAATGTGACATAATTAAATCCATTAGTAGAATGTATTTTAAATGGCAAAACAGAAAATACATTTCTGTCCCTTTCTCATCTGTTCAGCTGAATTATAATCACCAAAAAGTTTAATTTTGAAATGACACCAGTAACTGGAAAAGCTTTGATATCAATTTATTACTCAAAGAAAAATTTCTGTTCATGCATGCATTTTCTGCTTTAAGAATTCTCTCTGAGTACTGGCTGGTGTAGCTCAGTGGATTGAGCTCGGGCCTGAGAAACAAAGAGGTGCTGGTTCGATTCCCAGTCAGGGCACATGCCAGGGTTGCAGGCCAGGTCTCTGGTGGGGGGCACATAAGAGGCAACCATACATTGGTATTTTCCTCCCTCTCTTTCTCCTTCCCTTACCGTCTGTCTAAAATGAATAAATAACATCTTAAAAAAAAAGAATTCCCTCTGAGATAAAAAAACATTCTTTAAGTAAAATGTATTATTGGCTAATATACCATATAGTATAAATAACCTTAAAAACCTGTAGGATATATAAATTTGCTACCACTGTGATTCAAAGTCAAAGTAATAGCATCATATTTCTTTATGTTCTTTCAATCACATTAAATCTAATTTCAGGTCTGGAAGGAAATTAAATCTCATTCATTATTAGAAGCTATCAAATGACTCCCCCTTGACTTGGCCCCAGTCCCCCCACCCTCACATTTGGCAGGGCCTTGAATGGGATCTCAGGCATCATGGAATAATTCATGAGGACATATGATCTCCAGCACATACCAGTGACCAGTAAATTCTTTTTTTTTGTTTTTACATTTTTTATTGTAGTTCAATTATATTCTTTATCTTTCAACTAAGCTGGTCTCTCAAGTCTGACAATTCTGCAGTATTCCAGGCAATTGGGACAAAAATTTTCATGTGCTGTTAAAAGTCCTCTATTCTGTCCAAACTCCTTGATGTACCACACAGCTGTCCTCACAGTAGTCCTAATAATTTCTGGAATGTGTAGGGATAGGGGTGGGGAATACTGGGTTACTGCTTCTAGCTGGACACACAGACTTCAGTCTCCTTACAATTCTTGGGAAATTTCTTTTTCCTCCACTTATTTTTGATTCTCCTCTTTGACAAGCACTCATCTACCTCTCTTCCAATTGAAATACCTGTCTAGCTTCTGAGAGGTGCCTCGCATAATCTTACTGAGTTTTAGCATTTACAATATAAAACAAGAAAAGGTATTTTCAAGAGATTTACTTTTCTCTCTAAAACAAATTTCAACTGAGGCAAGAGAACAAATGGGTAATGACATCTACTTGACTGGAGTGGATGTGGAATAAGTTGAGTTAGAAATACAGAGAACAAAACACTGTAGCCCTCATTCAGTTTGCTTAATACATAGCAGTGAATTAAAACCACAAATTAATAAATCTGTAATTATCCTGCCATCAAGGTATTTATTTTACTATTATTTTATGTCAGTTTCAGAGTGAAATTAGTTCATGTGCTTCCATTTCTTTCATACTATGTTACTTTGTTCAACATAACTGTTAATTAGAAGACTTTATTAATATGGAGACATTCTTAGTTCATTAGTTATAACATATACTACTATTGTCAATTTCCTTTATTTTTCCTCTTGGCAGTTATAATTTAAAGAGTACAGTTCAAAAATTAACTTTAGCAGCTTCCAGGAAACCCTGTGAAGAGCAAGAACTAGAATATCAATATCTCACAAGAAGACATATCACAGCTTAATTTGTTTTATGGATTTTTTTGCAAGAACTGAATTTATTATAGAGAAAAAAATTTTACTTTAATTCATTCTTAGAACTGCATGCTAACTTTTTCATCCTTATTCCTTTAATTACTTTAATCCAATAGATGAAATGCTGGAAGTTTTCTTCATCACTCAAAACAAGAGTTAAGCATAGATGAAATGCTGGAAGTTTTCTTCATCACTCAAAACAAGAGTTAAGCTTTTCTCCAATGTCATCCTATGTTAATCATTAACTACATTTTATCTAGAACCTATAATATGCCTGTGTAGAAATGTGTGTGTATGTATCTATATGTATGTGCAATTTCAGTTATACATGTGATATATATGTATATATACATACATGTTTATATTTATGTTCAATTATGGTTTCCACTCTATTTAACTCTAGCTTCAGTTATCAACAGTTATTTAAAGCAATATAAGATGTAATCTTCATTTACACACAACCCCAATCTAATAAAACAGTTGACTAGTATTTGTAAAATTTGTTCATTGAACAAGTACTTAATACTTACTAGATGCCAGGCAGAAATGTTTAAACTACAAACAATACAGAGCATGGAGCAAAAGGCATTATGTGGTTTCACTCTTATTAAATAAAAAAAAATCTGATACCTAAAATAATATATTTTAACTACAAAAGTACCAGATTCACTGCTATGTTTGTCTAAAAATATGCAATAAAAAGTATAGCATAGAGGATATAGTCAATAATACTGTAGTAACTATGCATGGTGCCAGGCAGGTACTATAGACTTATCAGGGAGATAACTTCACAAATTACATAAGTTTCTAACTGCTCTGCTGCATACCTGAAACTAATATAAAATAATATTGAATATCACCTGTAATTGAAAAAGGAAAACCTTCTCCTTATTCTGCATGAACCAATCAATCATTCAGTTATTTCCATATTTTACTGACTCAATTAAATTTTGTGGAATAAATGGCACAGTGTTAAATTCTAGGAACACAGCCAAAAATAAGACAGTCATGGTCCCTGTCTTTATGATGCTTACAGTCTTTAACTTACATGTGAATATAAACCATTAAAGTACAAATGCCAGAATGTACCCATTCAAATAATATCTCATTTCAAAATATTCACCACAAAATTGTCTATTGGGAATATTACCTCCTTTGAGATTTTTTCCAGAGCCAAATTATGCTTAATCAAAAACAATACTTCCCAGTTAAATTCCATAGCACGGTACCCAGACTTCTGTATTATGTGATTCAATTCCCAGCAAAGTGTCTCATTTCCTGAAAGCACAAAATTAATGTTTGATTGGGTGGTAGCCTTGCATGCTCATTCAGGGCCCAGTTTTCTTCTGTTTTCTTCACTCTCCTTCTCCTAGGGTGATAGATGGGGAAGAGAGAACACAGAGGATCCATTGCAGGATGTTTTCATGGTCCAAGTCTCAAAGAAGTGCATATCATTGCTAGTTACTTTTCTCATACTAGATTGGGTCATATGACTGCGAATAACTGCAAGGAAGGCTAGGAGATGTAGGAGAGGCTAAAGTTGAGCCCAGGAAAAAGAGGAAATTGATTTTGGGGAACACAGAGCATTCCTCTGCCATAACATGTTTCTGGATGCATTTCATATGTTCCCAGAAAAAACAAACCTGTCTTCACAGACACAAATATATGTCCCATACAAGGCTATTAAAAACTGTGTCATAACCTCTCCAGCTCTCTCCTGATTAAAGCTATGCTTTTAGGAAACTCTGTTAAGATATTTTCACAGAAGAGTTGCAAAGATGGCACACGGAGTTCTTTACACCCTGCACCCAGCTTCTCCTAAAGTTTAAATCTTATATACATGTACAAAAAATAACAAAAAATTAACATTGGCACAAGACTATTATAGATTTCACTATATTTTCCACTAATGCTTTTTTTGTTCTGCTCTAGATAATACCAAACACTTTTAAAACACACACACACACAGGGTCCATTCTTAAAGTTTCCTAATTCCTAAAGTGAAAGATATTTCTTTGTTCTTGTAGGTTTTTTTTCTCTCTCTCCCTTTCCACTCATGCACAGAGGAAAGGTCATGTGAGGACACAGTAAGAAGGTGCCCATCTGCATGCCAGGAAAAGAGCCTGAGCCAGAGACTCATTTTGCTGGCACCTTGTTCTTGGACTTCAAGCCTCAAGAACTGTGATAAAATTAATTTCTGTTGTTTAAGCCACCAGTCTGTGATATTGTTATGGCAACCCAAGATTAGTAAAAAACAGATGAGAAAGCCAACCTCAAAGAGGTTTAATAACTTGGTCAAGATTAGAAAGCCAGTAATTTGCAGAGGTAGGATTTAAAAATCAATTATGTAAAATTATAAAGCTTAAGATAGCTGCATTATACACAATCTCCCAACTAGTATTTTTGAATGAAGGTGTTATATTTAAATGAAAAATGGAAAAGAACTTCTCACAATTAAGTTAAGTCAACAGAGGTCTAGAGCAGAAAACAAGAAGATGAAAGGGGTGACAGAAAATGATGGGGGGAAAGAGCACAGCCCAAAGCAGTTCTGGAGTGGGGTTATATCTAAGCACTCATCTGACGTGCCCGCTAGGAGAAACAAGTAGATTTGATGTTAGAGGAAAAAGGAGTGAGGTTATTTGAATTTGTGCCCTTCTTCCTCATAATTCAGCATTTACCTAGGATAACAAATGTTTCTTTCCCCCATTTTCAGAAGCCAAATGGAAAGCAAACTGGTTGAACTAACAAGAGTTGTGATTCTGAACCATGGTCATTCTGAGCTTCCCATTCAAACCTTCAGTCTAATTTTCTGCCTGTTCTTCCTTCTAATCTTTGCAAATCCAAATTCTCCCTGGCAGCCTAGTTTTGAGATTAACTGCTTGGCATTGCACGGCTAACATCCTCCACCCAGACAATGGATGAAAAGCATTCCTTAGTGTCTGTCAGTAGACTAGGCCAGGCAGGGTCCTTTGCAGGACTTATCAGCTGAGATCTACTTTAGAAAAAAATCTATTCCATAAGTGCAATCATCCTCAAAATGTGCTTCCTGGACTAACAACATCAGTATTACCTAGGAACTGGTTAGAAATGCAAATTCTCAGAGCCCCCATCCCAGCCCCACTGAGTCAGAAATTCCAGGTGATTGAGCACAATAATCTGTTTTAACAAGCCCCTAGATATTCTGGTGCATGCTAAAGCTTGAAATGACTGACTTAATGTCTTGTGTCTTCACATTCCTTGTGATGCCTGTTGGTACAATCGATTAAAACTGAGAGGACTTAATGTTTGACAGCCCAGCAGTTTAGCTGGATGCATGACCCTGGGTCCTTGCTCAGCCTCTGTACTTTTCTATTTTCCCATTTTTAAAAAAATAAACCAGAGAGCTATAACACAGCTTCTCATTTTTTTTTCTGTGTTTGCTGATGAGTAGCTAATGGAGGGTTGTGCTATCTCCCATGTTAACCTTGACTGACTAATATTTAGCAATGGTTTTTGTCCTAAGCTTGCCCTCATAATTTTGAGCCTCTTTTCCTGCTTTGGATTTAAATGACAATATTCCAAAATGTTTGTATTCCATAAGTCATTAGGGCATGACCTGTAATGCTATATGCTCATCTATTTGTAATTAAACTTAATATGAGTTTATCATAATTTAAACTTTCATGTTTCACTATTAGCTATAAAGGAAAAAGGCCTGACCTTCATTCTAATATGGTAGGTCTTTTGTCTTGAAGTAGTTGAGGTCAGGGAATGAGAGAGGACTTTTCTGTAATACACAAATATTCCTCATATGAAGATCAGGTAAAAAGCTAAAACTTTCCAAGCCAGAGTCCTTCATGCAATTAAGCAGCTAAAAGTCATGAGATGAGTCTGGTACAGAAAATATCAATGCTGCAGAAAGAACCGATCATGTACATGCTATCTTTTCAGGAACTGGAAGAGCCTTGAAAGTGCCATACAGAAGCCACTCTGTTTTTTTGGATCAGAACCGAAATCAGGGAGGTGGGTGAAAGGAGAAATAACAGTGTAGATGAGTGTTTTAGTTTGGATCCTCCAGAGGGAGATCTTGAGCAAGAATTGTAGTGCAAGTGCTTCATTTAGGATGTGTTGCCCAGAAATACTGGTAAAGAGTGGGGAACTCAGACAGGAGGGGAAGGAGGGCAATACAGTTTGTATTGTCAAGCAAGTTATCACTATCAGCAATTGAATTTTGGAATCAGGAGTTCAAGTCCAGGCTCTGTGGCTTATCAGTTTGGTCTCTTGAAAAATCATAACACTCTTTGTGCATCACATCCTTCTTCTAAGAAATGAGGATAGAAATATCCATTGTGCGGGATGAGGCTGTTGCTACTTATAACACAGAACTACCATTTACTGAACACTGAGCCTAAACCAAGCTCAGTGCTCATTCTCCCTCAGTTATACAAAAATAGGTATATATTCCTTGCATATTAATGAGAGGACATATAGACTACATAATTTTAAAAACATAAAGGGATTTTATAAACTGTAAGATGATGTTAAAGAGAGCCTTCTATAGCTTTTCATGAGTCATCAGGAAGCCTGTGCTTCAGTTATAACCTTGTAATTCATCACCTATTAGGCCTCAACCAGATTACTTGCCTTTTTTTAGTATGTATGCCTATTTTTTAAAAATATTATGCAATATGGATAAAGGGTGCACAGCACCTCCCTGAAGATATCTTTGCAATTTCCTATAAATCTATAATTACTTGAAAACAAAGGTTAAAAAATAAAAGGAAGTCCATAATGTTATGCACTGAATTGTCTCCTCAAAATTCATACCCTCGATGTGACCATATTTGGTACAACCACCATATTTGGAAAACTGTTGGGTAGAATTTACTAAAGTCAAACATATACATACATGTGACCCAGGGATTCTACTCATGGAGAGATACACAAGAGATATAGAGCCTATACACACCAAAAGATATTGTACTAGAGTGTTCACAGCAGGATAATTTCTGAAAGTCAAAATCTGCAAACAACCTACGTTACCATAAACTATAAAAATGAATAAATTGTGATCTGTTCATGTATTGGAATATTATAAAAGAAAAATGAATTACACAAGAATACAGGCTGGATGTAAAAGAGAATGATAAAAGTCCACTTTTTAAAACGTTCCCAAACAGCCAAAACTCACCTATGCTCACCTATGCTGGGACGGGAGCAGTGACTGAAAGGGCTTCTAGAATGCTGGTGATTTTCTATTTCTTGTTCTGGGTGCTGATTACCTGGTATGCTCACTTTGTGTACTCATTGACTAAATTATGACCTGTGTATTTTTCTATATGTACATTGTAATTTTTTTAAGTTTACTTTACGGAAGTTCTGAGAGTTGAGTTAGATGAATTTGAAGGTTTCTTCTGGCTCAAAAAATCCTGATCAGATGATTAGAATTAGGCTCAGATATCACCCCCTTACTACAGAGATGGAGTTGATAACAGATTCAAAAACTTGACAAAACTAGATGAACAGGCTGGCTCTCTTCAGTTCTACCACATGAAAATGTCTCTGCTCGACAGTTCTTTTTACCTTTACTGGTACCAGCACAGAAATTCACACAAAGATGTGCAATAGTAGCCATATGTTCAATGCTTTGGGATAATGCAATTTCAGAAACTTCCATAGGGTGGCAAGGATGCTATTTCTTGACAGTCTTTACACATTTATGGCCTTTCTTCTTTTTCCCTACAATCCCTTCCACAATGTGAATGTTTCTCTATTTACTCTATTTTATGTTGCTGCCTCCTTTGTCAAATATTAATTGACTGTAGAGAATTGGATTTACTTCTGGGCTCTCTATTCTATTCCACTGGTCCATGTGTCTGTTTTTGTGCCAGTACCAGGCTGTTTTGATTACTGTGGCCTTGTAATACAGTTTGGAGTCAGGTATTGTAATCCCTCCTACTTGGCTCTTCTTTCTCAAAATTGCTGCAGCTATTCGAGGTTGTTTATGGCTCCATATAAATTTTTGAAGTGTTTGTTCTATGTCTGTGAAATATGCCATTGGTAATTTAATAGGTATTGCATTGAATCTGTAAATTGCTTTGGGTAGCATGGACATTTTGATGATGTTAATTCTTCCGATTCATGAACGCGGTATATGTTTCCATTTGTTTGTGCCTTCCTTGATTTCTTTCTTCAGTATTGTGTAGCTTTCTGTGTACAGATCTTTTACCTCTTTGGTTAGGTTTATTCCTAGGTATTTAATTTTTGTTTTTGCTATATTGAATGGGATTTTTTTCTTGATTTCTGCTTCTGCTGTTTCATTGTTGGTATACAGAAATGCCTTTGATTTTTGGATATTGACTTTGTATCCTGCTGTTTGGCCAAATTCATTTATTAGGTTGAGCAGCTTTTTGGCCGAGTCTATAGGATTTCCTATGTACATTATCATGTCATCTGCAAATAATGATAGTTTTATTTCCTCCTTTCTTTTTTTTT
>PVKU01017949.1:0-10218 GCA_004027475.1 Anoura caudifer
TGGTTTGGTAGAGGTGTATTCTTTGAGACTTCTTTTGTCTGGGAAGCTCCTTATTTGGCCTTCTATCTTGATTGAAAGCCTTGCTGGGTAAAGTAGTCTTGGTTGCAGGCCTTTAGTTCTCATTACTTGGAATATTTCTTGCCATTCTCTTCTAGCTTGGAGCTTTTCCATTGAGAAGTCAGCTGCCAGCCTTATTGGAGCCCCCTTGTACATTACTTCCTTTTTCTCCCTTGAGGCCTTTAAGATTCTCTCTTTGTCTTGGAATTTTGCCATTTTAATTATGATGTGTCTTGAAGTGGGCTTCTTTGGGTTCCTCTTGATTGGAACTCTCTGTGTTTCCTGGATATGTGTGATGTTGTCTCTCATCAAATTAGGGAAGTTTTCCATCATTACTTTTTCAAGTAGGTCTTCTATCCCTTACTGTTTTTCTTCTCCTTCTGGTATCTCTATTATACGGATATTATTACGTTTCATATTGTCTTGCATTTCTCTTAATCCCTCTTCATTCTTTTTGAGCCTCTTTTCCTTTCCTTGCTCTTTCTGGGTGTTTTTTTTTTTTTTTCTACTTGGTCTTCCAACTCGCTAATCTGATCTTCTGCTTCATCAATTCTGCTTTTCATTCCTTCCACTGTGTTCTTCAGTTCAGAAATTGTACTCTTCATTTCCTCTTGGCCCTTGTTGATAGTTTCTATTTCCTTTTTCATGTTGATATAGTGTGCAGTGAGTTCATCCTAGCTTCCCTGTAGTTTCTGGTAGCTCATTGAGAGCTCGTGGAGCTTCCTGACAACCATTGTTTTGAACTCAAAATCTGACAGTTGAGCTGCCTCTGTTTCATTTAGCATTCTTTCTGGGGCTTCCTCCTTTCCCTTCATTTGGGGATTATTTCTTTGTCTTCCCACTGTTTTTGAGGTTCTTCTCATTAGACTTAAGTTCTTAAATTGGTCTGGTCTGGTTCCTTGGGTTTATGGTGTGAACTTCTGTGGTAGAATACCTGTGAGATTCAGTGGTGCTGTCTGCTTCAGGTATCCTGGTGTTCACAGGTTCCACTGTCTTATGTGTTGAAATGCCCCCTCCTTGGGATCATCTCTGGTTTTTTCATAGTTCCAGGGTTGGTTTTTTGTTTTGTTTTGTTTTGTTTTGTTTTTGTCTTACTGCTGGGTATTTAAAAAGAGAAAAGAGGAAAAACGTCTGGTCTTTCAGTGTCCACTACAATTTTGATCTCCTGATTTCAAATATGCTGCGTTTCTGATGGCTGTTTGCTCCGTTCTGATGTAAATTGGCCAGAATGTTCTCCCGTGTGTAGGGGGAAGAGAAATATGCTTCTTCCTACTGTGCTGCCATCTTCCTGGTCCTGAAATGATTTTTTAAATAACTTTATTTTTCCAGTCTCTGAGGGGTCCTAAATAAGTCTTGCAAGCAGGGGAGCAATGGGCAGTGGCAGCTCACCATAAGAAACCTCTCAAAATCCTTTCCACAAGTTCCCTTTTCTGTGATTCAGCAGTAAGCTGAGTGCAGCACCTCCTAGTCTCCATCTTTCCCATAGTGTTGTAAGAGAGCCGAAGCTACCCTACCCATCCAGTCTCTCTTCTGCTTCTCCTTTTATTCTAGGTCTAATCTTATGTCACTTCCCCTACCACGTTAATAATCAATCCCTCAAAATTACCTTGGTTTATTAAGAAGAAATCATCTTACACAAATTTAAGAATCCAGGCACCACTGGCTACCTTTCGTCAAAACTACCCTGGTCCTGGCCCCATTTTTGGTAACATTTTGAAATTGAAAAGAAATGCAACTTCAAAAAGAAGTGATGGGTGTGTGGGATGGGATAGAGGTAAAAATTATGTGTTTTTTCTAATAAACTGTTTATTTCTGACAGAAATACAGACAAACTAAGCTCAAGGAAATTAGTAGACAGTTACTGGAATAAAAACATTGAGAGAATAACTTTATAAATAAATTGTAGAATAAAATTATGTGATTGTCCTAACACCCAAATGCAGCAAGCATTACTAACTATATTAATACAAATGAGAGCTGATGTGGCTATAAACCACAGCCCTCCATAGCTGATCCTGAAGCAGAGGAAATGTACTTATGAAACTCTTACCCTCCTCCTTGCCTGTGGAACACTCAGACTGTAATTGTATTTTTCAACATTGCATTTTAACAGTCTGCCCCATATATACCTTACAGTGACAGGTTCCAAGTGTACAACTAGGAAACATCAGATTAAAAATGAACACATAATGATAATAGGTGGGTCATAGTAAACAAGATTCCATCTCATGGTCACACTGTTAAAAGTGGTTTGGTTCATAGTGTGCCCTCAAACTGTAAGTAAATGTAATTTAGGATGCAAAACACAGAGAAATGAGACAGCAAATCTTAGTTCCTGATAGCTTATATGTTCGAACTGATCCAGAATGTTTTTCTAGTAAAGACCTGTGAGTGGAGTGCCTCCCATTTACCTGCTTTCCTCTTTTCAGAAGCTTTGACTCCTATCCAAGTTTAAGGTTTTGCTGCATCACCAATGAGTTATCATTCATCAAGACAAAACACTGGCAGTAAGGCTTCCTAAGATTCCCTTCCTAGCACTTGAGACAATATTTTTTTTAACCAAAACATCAGTTACCAAAGCATTGTTTCAGCTGATTCATAACCAAAGCAGTGTGGACAATAAACAGGCCACATACTCAACCTGACAAGCTCAGGGAAGGCCTGCATGGTGGGACTTACAACACATTAACTTCAGTAACCACAAAGGATGGTCTGAAATTAAAATTCTTAACCCAAAGTGAGTCATGGTGGGTAGTCATGTCCTAGGCTGGTCTCTTTCCTGATGAAGGTCAATCTTTACCTTAACTGAGGATGTTTATGGTCTTTTTCCTCTACCGTAACTTACCTTTAAATGTCAGAGTAATTTTATGTTTATCAGACCCCTCCCTGACAAGCACAGATCAGGGACCATATACGTTCTCATTACTCTTGTTACTGAGTTACTTTTTTTCTTAAGATTTTATTTATTTATCTTTATTTAGAGGTGAAAGGAAGGAGAAAGAAAGGGAGAGAAACATCAATGTTTGATCACCTCTCACTGGGGACTGGACCCACAACCCAAGCATGTGATCCAACTGGGAATCTAACTGGCAACCCTTTGGTTCCCAGGCCAGAGCTCAATCCACTGAGCTACACCAGCCAGAGCTGTTATTGTGTTAATTCTTAACTGCTGACTTTTCTATACCAATAAATTTAAAAAATGAATGTGTCTATGTGTTCTACTTTTTACTCAGTCACAGAGATATCTGCATTTGCTTTCTTTCATTCACCTCCCTTATCTATTGTCAATAAATATCACGTGACCCCATAGGCCCCTGGATGTGACAGCACTGTACGACATATGGTGCAGAATTGTCGTTTTTCAGAACATTTTCTCAATCCACTGAGGTTTTTCTTCCCCACAATCATCACCATGTTTGGTTCAATTAGACTCAAAATACTCTTCACCTTGAAACATCTCTTACACTGACAGCGGAAAATTCCAAGGTTTTTGTTAGAACTTGGTGTTTCTGGTGACGTGCCCTCACTCTACAACTATCCAGAGATCTGCTAAAAATTACTTCATCACAATAAAAGACACTCATAATCCACATCACTTAGAAAATTTCAAACATTTTAGATGCTCTCTCTAAAATCCAAGAAAGAAGATCAAGCAGTTTTCTACAATATCACATGAAGGACTTGCGGCTTCTTGGGTGGGGTCGATTCCAGAATTGCACAGCCTGCAAGTAGACTCAGACATTCTGTGTATTTTCTATTGGCAATAGGCATGTATGCTTAACTATTTTTTTAGTTTTTTAATTTTTTTCAAGTATATTTTATTTGTTTGTCCCCACTATTACAGTCATCTACAATTCTCACCCTTGATTCTAAGCTGCTTTGTTTTTTTCCATGTGCCATTTATATATGTTCTTGAAAACCCTTCCCCGCTTTTCCTCCTAATATTATCCCCTCTCTCTTCCCCTCTGGTACTGTCAGTTTCTTCTTAATTTCAATATCTCTGATTACATTTTTCTTGCTTGTTTGTTTTGTTGATTGGTGTCCACTTATAGGTGAGATCATGTGTTATTTGTCTTTCTTAGCAGTACAATTTAGAATATGTTCAATATTTTTAGGTTTTATTTTATATTAGATGGATTGAAAGTTTAAAGAGAATCTTTTCCCTACTCCTAGTGATTGATAATCCAGATGTGAATGAAATTCAGCCTCTGAGGTGCCTTTGTGTGTCATTTGGAACCTGGAAGGGAGATGAAGTCATTATTTCTGCTACTGCGCTGACTGATGGCAGGCTGTGGCAGACACAATTTTAGGAGAAGAAGCAGGCATTGCTGTACCTCTGGGTTGGGCTGTGGCCATGCTACCTCGAGACCAGATTCCTGTGATAACTCCCCAACTTCCATTCCCCTAGCTCATCATGGTTTTAAAAACACTGCTCTGTGTGTTAAAGTTGTTTACATTCATGTTCATGGCAGGTTTAGATAAACAGTCCCGAATTGGAGACAACACAAATGTCCATAAAGGGGTCAATAGATAAAGTTAATGCATCCTAGGAATGAGAGATAATTAGAGAATAAAAAGAAGGATCTATCTCAAAATAGTTGTGTTGCATCAAGTAGAAAACCTCAGCCTAAATCTGTATACATTATGATAAAAATTTGAAAATACTAGAAAATACAAAAGAACTTACAATAAGAAAACAGCCTTTGAGAGTTTCCTTAACACTCAAAAGGGCGGTGCAGAGGTGAAGAAAAAGGATATTAGAAGAGCACATGAGAAGACTAATAGTAAGGCACATGGTCTTTATTTTCATTGTACAAAATCTCTAATGCATGCATCATAAAATGCTTCATAAATTGCATACTTTCAATAAGTTAAGCTTATGATATCAACTACAATTCAATAAATATATTAACTTATCCATACATAAATTAAATATTGCCTAAAGTGTAAGTTGTATGGAAAGTACAAAAACCAAACAAAGAAATACCTAACAGTAACATGGTATTTTCTTGCCTAATTTTGTGGGTGTCCAGCAGGGGGGCAGCAGAATTACTCTGCATGCTGGAGCCTTTCTGGGCATGGCTGATCTCCCCAAGTCACCAGTACCAACAGCACAGCAGGGATCAACCTCATCTGCATCAATCATTACACAGCCTTCCTAACTCCTCAAGCTCCCCACATGGACTGTGTCCACTCCTCCAACAAGCCTACGGCCAACCCATCAAAGGTTAGTCCTGTGCAGGCAATTTTTTAACACTCAGTATTTTTCAAATAGAAAATGGCCACTAACTCTTTAGGTCTCAGCTGAGCATTCTGTCTCAGAAGTTCTCTCTGTGATCCCCAGATCAGCTGAGACTCAAGTACATGTTGTAAATGCTCCAGAAGTTTTCCTTTATAACCCTTCGCTTGTCTATGGTTAATTCCTTAGAGCCATGATTGATCAGAGATCCTGCCATTGTTACAAGGTAAAGATAATGAGCACAGGGCCCACACATCTTCTTCTCTTTGGAGCTTCCATGGCTCAACCAAGAGTGTGACACATGACAGATGCTCTGTAAACATTCATTAAATCAATAAGGGAAACTACACAGTGGACGCCTGTCACTCTGACACTTGGAGTGAAATTATATTTCTTATAGCCACAAAGGCACTGGTGTCAGCATGAGAGGAGGTCACCACCTCCATGGGGACATCCTCAGGTCAGGCTTTTACTTCTCATACATTCAGGAGGAATGAGAGGACCCTCCTAACAGTGACAGGTTGGAACACATATCATTCCTCCAAAATCACAGCCCTCCACAGGCCCACTTTGTTAGTTATGTCTCATCACCACAGGCCTGCGTTTTTCCTGTTCTCACAAATACCTAACCTGACAGAAACTCTGGATCCTCAACCACTGGAAGAGGTACTGTCAGGGGAGGAAAGAGCACACCCTGACCACACAAGAATCAGGGAAGACTTTTCATTCCCAAAATCACTGTCTGTGGGGCACCTGCCTGTTCTTTCTGAAAACATTTGTCTATGTCATGATGTCCTGTGGAACAAAGGAAACTTCCTGTTCAGAATAGGACAGGAGAAGCCAGAATCTGTGCTTGCTTCCATCTGAGAGGGGCTGAAGGTTCTACAAGAACCTCTCTTCTCCTATGAAAATAACACACAGAGCCCTGGCTATTCACATGGAGATGCTTCAGCTCCTAGGCCCTGTGGGAAGACAGAGACATAGAAATGATTCATATGCAACATCCCAATGTAACAATGGAGGGCACACAGAACATTATGGGGATCAACACTCTCGGCCATCACCCTCTCCAAAAGCCTTAGGAGAACCTTCACCAGGACCTTCCTTGGAACATTTAAAAATGCAGAGATCTAATACAGCACATTCCCCTGGTGGGAGAGTTCTCCTGACCCTGGACTCACAGTACTCTTATTAATGACTGCCTTTTCACTGGGCTCACCCTGCATGATCAGGGTCCCTGGAAAGCCCCTGACATTAGCTGCAGTTCTACTTCTGCCCTCTAGGGGACAACATTGAGACACAAAGGAAATAGACACAGGGACCTGGCTTTGGTTAAGAAGATGGAGAAGGAGCTTGATTTTCACCCCCTGCTTCAATAAGCTTTTCTTGGGCCCTCACTCTAGACTGCTCTGTCCCACCTGCTACATCTAGAGGCTGTTAACAAAAAAGGGGCTGTGCAGTAATCCTAACAAGCTCAGGGGGCCACATGGCAGGCCTGACAAGCCTCACTGGCTAGTGTGTGTATATGTGTGTGTGTGTGTGTGTGTGTGTGTGTGTGTGTGTGTGTGTTTAATGACTTTATTATTGTTCAGTTACAGTTGTCTGCATTTTCTCCTCACCTCTTCCCCCCTTCCACCCAAGCCAACCCGGCCTCCCTCCCTTGCTTCCACTCTCCCCCTTGGTTTTGTCCATGTGTCCTTTATAGTAGTTCCTAAAAACCCTTCTCCCCACTGTCCCCTCCCCACTCCCCTCTGGCTATTTTTAGATTGTTCTTAATTTCAATGTCTCTGGTTATACTTTGTTTGCTTTTTCCTTTTGTTGATTATGTTCCCACCAGTAAAGGAGTGGATCAAAAATCTCTGGTACATTTACACACTGGAATTCTATGCAGCAGAGAGAAAGAAGGAGCTCCTTCATTTGTGACAGCATAGATGGAAATGGAGAGCATTATGCTAAGTGAAATAAGCCAGGCGGGGAGGGACAAATACCATATGATCTCACAGGATATTCTGATCAGAAATTTCTAGGTGGGCAGGAGATGGCAGGTTGCCACATCCCAGCCCTGTATTTTCTTTAGGAAAGCTCATTCTTTTCCTTGAGTCAACCATGATCCTTTTTCCCCCATCTTGGATAAGATAACTTTGAGAAATGAAAATGATATCCTTTGCTGAACCATTCGAATGCACAGAATCTGGAGCAAGTGCATGATAACACAGAAACCATGATATTATCTGGTCCTCTGCACACCTTCTCTCCATCTTGTAAATATCAGTTATCTTGTACCCAACAATGCGAAAAATATGTTTCTCTATTTTTCTTTTTTCCTAATTCTGGAGATTTCCCTTCTATGTTATCTCTCACCTCCTAAAGGATTCTATGCAATGTTTTCGCTTTGTACTTTGATTATAATGTGCGAAATAAGATGCAAAACTGCCTTTGTTCAAAGGATTTGAGTCCTTTCTCCTAGGTATACGAAGTCAGTTTTGCTTAGATAAACTCATTGCATTGCTTCCAGGTTTGAAAGTTTCTTACTTTGACAGGGCTTGGGAGCATCTACTCTGTCAGGGATTTCTGTGCTGCTCTCTACCCTATGCCTGGCATCATCCATGGGCAAGTCTGGTGACCACAAGAAAGCATCTCAAGAAGAAATCAGAGGTTGTCCCACAGTCAGAAACACAAAGACAAGTCCAATAAACATACATGGAGAGACATGAAACTCCTTGTACGACCAGGAAGCCCACAGTCACCTGATCTTTCCCCACAGTTCTTTTTCCTGAGACACACAGGACACCTCCCACTTCACACCCAAAAACTGCAGGTCCTACTGAGACTTCTGGCTTTGAATCTTTGTCCCTGGAAGTAAAATGCAGTCTGGTGAAAACCTGAGATAGAAGAAGGGTCATCTATGCAAGTATCACCATGCTTGACCTTTGTCACTGCCAGATTCATCTCTGTGACCTTCCTGCTGGGAGAAAATAAAAGTTTCTCAGAGCATTTGAGAAGAAGAAGACTGGATTCCCACCTAAGTTTCTGTGTCACAAATAGAAATGATCCCCGTATTTGGAAGACAGCCAGAACTCCCTATGCTCTGCTGAGAGACCACAGACCAATACGAGCACAGGCCAATGCTGGTATGAGTGGCTCTTCCTCTCAGGGGTAAGTGTGCCCTCATTAGCCTTGCTATTGCAAGTTTACCCTACAGGGAAGGAAGATCTACTTCTTCTGAGAGCTTGTGACATGCAGTCTCTGGCCCACGGCAGCCCCTTCAGAATCTTTAATTTAACAGAATCTGGAGACTTTCCCTGTAGACAGGAGAACAGAGGTGGATCAACCCTCACATCAAGATACCTCTTTTTTAATGGATACCCACATTAGCTGGACAACTGTGGAGACTGCATTTTTAAGGTGTCACCTGGACATCGTGATATTCACTAAGTTTTACAGGCGATCTGATGCACAGCAGGGTTGATATCCTTGTTACAGCTTTTCTGACTTAGCTTCAGAGTATCAACTCTGAAGTGAAGAGTCAAATGTGATGGAGACAAGGCCGTGGGGAAGGCCTCTGTGCAGCTAACAGGAAGTTCTTGGGAATGTCCAAAACCCTGGAAACTGAGTCTGTTGCTTTCTGAACACAGCATGAAAGTTTCTGTTTGTGTGTGTTTTACATGTCTGTGTGCATGTGTGTGGTGTTGAGAAATTTCAAGAGTTCCCAGGGAACCAAAATGTAGGCGAGCACTACTGGTAACTAGGGACTAGGGTGGCAGAAGGAGGGCAGGGATTGGGAGTGTTTTGTGCAGAGACCCAGCCCCCAGCCCACATGACAAGAATAGTAAACATGCCCCAGAATAAAGCTCAGCACATAGAGAGGACACACAGCAGATTGCACAGCTGTGGACAAAGGTTCCTGTGAGCCTTACAGAACTTCAAGCATTTCTCAAAGAGGCAGCCACAGAGCAGACAACATATGCTATGGAATCCCTATCTGTCTCTAGCCATGCATGACTTGTCCCCTGGTAAGAGCTCCTGGTGGCTGGTAAGTAGGAGAGAATTCCTTGGGTTAGACTAAGTATCTAACACAGAGGTTGGCTGGGATCTACTGAAGAGACCAGTGCTCTGAGTAAAGAGGGAAGGCTCTTCCATTTGTACCTGAGGGTGAAGGTCGAAGAGCAGAGTAGAATCAAGAAGGGGGGCCAGCAAGAGGAAAATCTCAAAATCTGGAAGTAGTGAAAGGAAAGAAAGCATCAATTGCTGTTTATTTCCTGGTATTCATCATTGAATAGTGAATAATAAAACTGATAATAATAACAATGTTGTATGTAAGGGAACACTAGAAAAAATGAAAACTTAACCAGGGGTGCAAGGCATTGTCTTTACCACCAACCTGAGAAATGCTCAAATATATCCTAAATAGCACAATCCTGGGGTTGCTCATTCATTCCACTCCATGAACTTGCATACTGCCAAGTCCATGGACGTACAAGACCCAACATGGCCCTGCTTTATTTGAGCCCATATTCAGGAGGAGAGAGGGAAATGGAAAGATCTAGTTGATAGATGAGGTGTGCACAAGACACATGGGAAAAAGGAAGTGAAGAGAGAGGATCTTTAGAGTGGTGGTCAGCAAAGTGTCTTCAAAAAAATGCTCTGAGTGTAAGAAGGAGTCTGAACATAATGAGGGGCTGAACAAGAAAACACCTAGAGAAGACTGTTTGAAACTGAAAACGTAACAGTTTCAGAGGTGCTGAAATAATGGGGGCCATGCTGTGCACCTTGACCAGGGGAGACACACACTCACCTGTAGGCCAGAGCTGAGAAATAAAGAGACCTTCTCAGGATTCAGAGCCTGATCTATCCATCACAATATATGCATGCAGACATAGATCTTTGTTTTCTTCATTCCCAGTCTCACTCTTCAACTTCTG
>PVKU01017950.1:0-10219 GCA_004027475.1 Anoura caudifer
AGCTAAAGAACTTATGACACATGGACATGAACTAAAGTGGGGAATGTGGGTGGGAGGGGGTGTGCAGGGTAGAGGGGAATGAAGGGGGGAAAATGGGACAACTGTAATAGCATAATCAATAAAATATATTTTTAAAAAAGACAGCAAACTCACAGATATTAACAACCACACCTAAAACAAAAGCAAACTAAGACAACACCTAGACCAGGAGCAGGAACACAGAAATGGAGATCACATGGAGGGTTTGCAACAGGGGAGCAGGAGGAGGAGGGAGGTGGAAAAGGTACACAGAATAAGTAGCATTGACGGTGGGTAGAAAATACAGGGGGAGAGCAAGAATAGTGTGGGAAAAGTAAAACTAAAGAACTTATGAAGCATGGACATGAACTAAAGGGGGGAATGTGGGTGGGAGGGGGTGTGAAGGGTGGAGGGGAATGATGGGGGAGAAATGGGACAACTGTAATAGCATAATCAATAAAATATATTTTTTAAAAAGACTGAAATCTGTACAAGAACAACAATTAAAATTTTTAAAAAACTTACTTCAACAAATAATGAAGAAAAACTTCCCCAATCTAGCAAATGAAATAGACTTCCAGGAAGTCCAGGAAGCCCAGAGAGTCCCAAAGAATTTGGACCCAAAGAGGAACACACCAAGGCACATCATCATTAAGTCACCCAAGATTAAAGATAAAGAGAGAATCTTAAAAGCAGCAAGAGGAAACCAGGCAGGTACTTGTGGAAGAGTGTCCATAAGGCTATCAGCTGATTTCTCTAAAGAAAACTTAGAGGCAAGTGGGGGCTGGAAAGAAGTATTTGAAGTCAGGAAAGGCAAGGACCTACATCCAATATTACTTTATTCAGCAAAGCTATCATTTATAATGGAAGGGCAGATAAAGTTCTTCCCAGATAAGGTCAACTTAAAGGAGTTCATCATCACCAAGCCCTTATTATATGATATGTTGAAGGGACTTATCTAAGAAAAGGAAGATCAAAAATGTGGACAGTACAATGACAACAAACTCACAACTATCAACTAATGAACCTAAAAAAATAAAAGAAAGAAAAACAATGAAAACAAAAACTAAGCAAACAACTAGAACAGGAACAGAATCAGAGAAATGGATATCACATGCAGGGTTTTCAGTAGGGAGGGGGAGGGCAGGAATGGGGGAAAAGGTATAGAGAAGAAGCAGCAATGATTGGTAGGCGTAAAATAGACAGGGAGAGGTCAAAAATGGTATAGGAAACAGAATTCACAGAACTTGTATGTACAACCCATAGACATGAATTAAGGGGGGGAATGCTAGAAGGTTGGGGAGGTTCAGGGTAGAGGAAGGATAAAGGGGGGAAATTGGGAAAACTGTAATAGCATAATCAATAAAATATACTTTACAAAAACACTAGATGGCACAGATAGGTCTAGATAAATTTTATACTTGGAAAAGATGAGAACATGAATGACTGCTTAGCAAGAAAGTATCTTGGCCTTGCTTTGGCTCCATGGTAAGCTCAGAGTCCTGATGTTTCCAATTAATTTCTCCATTAAATTAATATGATTCTTATCTTTTTAAATATATTTTATTGATTATGCTATTACAGTTGTCCCATTTTCCCCCATCATTCCCCTCCACCCTGCATACCCCCTCCCACCCACATTCCCCACTTTAGTTCATGTCCATGTGTCATAAGTTCTTTAGCTTCTACATTTCCCACACTATTCTTGCCCTCCCCCTGTCTATTTTCTAGTCACCGTCTGTGCTACTTGTTCTCTGTACCTTGTCCCCCTCTCTCGTCCTCCCACTCCCCTGTTGCTAACCCTCCATGTGATCTCCATTTCTGTGTTTATGCTCCTGTTGTAATAGTTTGCTTAGTTGGCTTTTGTTTTAGGTGTGGTTGTTAATACCTGTGAGTTTGCTGTCTTTTTACTATCCTATTTATTATCTTCTTTTTCTTAGATAAGTCCCTTCAACATGTCATATAATAAGGGCTTGGTGATGATGAACTCCTTGAACTTGACCTTATCTGAGAAGCATTTTATCTTCCCTTCCATTCTAAATGACAGCTTTGCTGGATAGAGCAATCTTGGATGTAGGTCCTTGACTTTCATGACTTGGAATACCTCTTTCCAGCCCCTTGTTGCCTGTAAGGTCTCTTTTGAGAAATCAGCTGACAGTCTGATGGTGTAGAAGAAAAGTCAACTAGGACAAGGTGACCCAGAAGAAGAACCGGGAACTGAAAAAGAGTTTTGTTTAGATTACTTAGAAACCGCCAAACCACCTGGTTTTGGTTAGGTAGTCATAATTTCTGCTTTGGCTTCTGTACACCTACCTTCCAATAAGGACACCTCAAGGCTAGAGTTATTTTCGCATCAGCTTCTGTACCTCCTGCTTTTGCCACGTAGGATAGGGCATCCAGAGAGCAATAAAAGCCCTGCTCAGCCAAGGTTCGGGGCCCAGAATTTGGAGACTGCCTCCTCCGGGTCCATGCATGTAATAAAGCCTCACTCCATTACCCCAAATCGCGCCAGAGTCATATTTTCCAAATTATTTTCCGTGACAATGGGAACTCCTTTGTAGGTGACTCTACCTTTATCCCTTGCTGCTTCTAGAATTCTCTCCTTCATTTTAATCTTGGTTAATGTAATTATGATGTGCCTTCGTGTGTTCCTCCTTAGGTCCAACTTCTTTGGGACTCTATGAGCTTCCTGGACTTCCTGGAAGTCTATTTCCTTTGCCAGATTGGGGAAGTTCTCCTTTATTATTTGTTCAAATAAGTTTTCCACTTGTTGCTCTTCTTCTTCCCCTTCCGGTACCCCTATAATTCAGATGTTGAGACATTTAAAGATGTCCTGGAGGTTCCTAAGCCTCTCCTCATTTTTTTGAATTCTTGTTTCTTCCTTCTTTTCTGTTTGGTTGTTTCTTTCTTCCTTCTGGTCCACTCCATTGATTTGAGTCCTAGTTTTCCTCCCATCTCTATTGGTTCCCTGTGCATTTTTCTTCATTTCACTTATTGTAGCCTTCATTTTTTCATCTAATTTGTGAGCAAAATCAACCAATTCTGTGAGCATCCTGATCACCAGGGCTTTGAATTGTGCATCTGATAGGTTGGCTATCTCTTGGTCACTTAGATAAATTGGCTCTGGGGCTTTGATTTGTTCTCCGGTTTGAGCCATTTTTGTTCCAGTTTTTTTGTTTGTTTGTTTGTTTTTTGGTCTAGTCGCAGCTGTTACGTACGAGTGGTGGAGCCTTACGTGTTCCCCAGGGCGGGGCAGCCCAGTTGCTGGGTAGTGACGCTGCATGTGGGGGTGGGGTCCGAGAGGAAACAATGGCGCTTGCTTTGCTCACTCTCGGATTCCCCTCCCTTCCACCGCTTCCCCTTCACCTGGATTATCTGCGTGCAAATGTGGGACCACCTGGTCAGCCAGCCGCCTTGCTCAGCCTCACTGGGTCTGCACAGTTGCCACCCCGTGCCCGGGGTCTGCTAGCCACCACCTGTGCACCTGGAATCTGCCAGCCGCTGCTGCCTGCGTGCCCAGTCCGCACCTCCACTTTTTCCTGCTGCGACTCTGCCCCTCTTACCGGTCTGGATGAATGGTTGTTGTACTTCCGTACAGTTCAATTTTCTATGAGTTCTGGTTGTTTTCTTGTTTCTAAATCTTTGTTGTCCTTAATTTTGGTTGTGAGATGAGGCACAGTGTGTCCACCTATGCCTCCATCTTGGCCAGAAGTCCACGATTCTTATCTTTATAACCAAAATATAGGAGCAGATCACATTGCAAGCAGCATAGCTCAGGCAAAAAAGTAGGATCAAAGGGTGGAGCAAATAGTGAAAAAAAATTTTTAAGGATAAAGCATACACTATAATTCTGTCTTTGAGGTCAAAGTCCCATTAATTTTAAAAGCTCTAAAGAGATGTCCACTGAAAGAACGCTGATAACTTTTTGGTGATAATTCACCAAAAAAGTTAATGTGCATAAAATCAAGCATCATTTTCCCCTCTAACCTCAATTAACTGGTCCATCCTAGCTTGTTTGCTTATTTATTTCTTTATTTTAAAGTCAGGTCTTTATTTAAAAATATGATCTGCCAACTTAGTGTTTTCCTTGAACATGGGGAGGAGAAACCTTCACAGGCTTCACATACTTTGCTCAGGTGCTGCATTTCTGGGAGCTACTGTCGTTTTAGATGCTTGCTTAGCCTGTTTTGCTTCCTTGACCACCCTCATAGGTTGTACTCTGGAGCCTCCTAACTCTAGGTTTCTGATTCCTCTTGGCCATTTTATATCAGCGAGAGACGTACCAGTGATGGCCCCCTGGAATTTGACTGCCCTCTGGAATGTGACTTTTTCTTTAAACATTTTATTTATTTATTTTTAGACAGAGGGGAAGGGAGATAGAGAGGGAGAGAAACATCGATGCAAGAGAAAAACATCAATCTGTTGCCTCCTCTCACACCTGCCCCAACCAGGCACTGAACCCACAAGCTGGGCATGTGCCCCAACCAGGATCCAAACCAGCAATCCCTGGCTTTGTGGCAGGATGCCTAACCAGCTTAGCTACCTCAGTCAGGGCACGGTTCTTTTCTTTGAATTTCTTCCAACTGTCCCTTTTAAAAGTGCATTCTTTTGTAGAGGGCAGTCCAGCTTATGTCAAGGATTCCTCTAGGAAAAGAATGCCAGCTTGCGTTATTCATTAAGAAATTGGAAAACTTTCCCATGGGTGCTGGCATAGCATTTCCTGCATCTGGGGTAGACCTTGTACCCCGAGATTGCACAACTCAATGTCATGGCTGCAGCTACTGATAAGAAGGAAAGACGGTGAAGAGCCATCCTAGCTCGTTTAACAATGTCTCCCAAATACCCATTCGCACGCCCTGCCTTTCTCTACACTATTCTGTAACCAAAAGCTGTATGCAAGGCAAAAGAAAACCATTAAAAGAAGCTACTCTTTTAAATCCTTATACATAGTAATTAAAACTATCACCACAGATTCACAGCTGTTTGCAAAGCCTGGAGGTAATAAGCACTGATATAAGAAAGAAGAGGGGAAACCCTTTCATACACTGAGAAGTTGAAATAACTGAGTGTAGGTCCCAGGAGGAGAAGAGCAAAGAGAGACAAAAATGATGAGGTCAGAAATCTGAAAAATTACAAGCCAGAAAGAAAAAATCCATATTGCTGTAGAAGAAAAACTAAGAAAGATGAGTATAAATTACTAAAAGTACTAAAAGAAGATTTTTATTCTCATTTCTTTATTTTATAAAAGTAAAATAAGATGTTTTGTTGTTTTGTTTTCAAACTACAAGCATAGGTAAGGAAAGGAAGAAAAAGAAAAGGTCTTGTTTCCTTATTTCAATGAATATAAAAAAACAAATCAAATTTCTAGGAAAGGTACCCACTCAGACTCAAAGTTCAGCTTTTCTAGGGGAAGGTGCGTCATCTTGTGGAACTTCAGGATATTGCCATGACCACAGTGAGTTTGCATGTTTTAAAATTCCACTGTAATTTAGCTCAACTCCTTTATCTGATAGACAAATTTATAAAGAATAAGAAAGTTTATTTCAGAGATATGCTCCCGTAAAGTAAGACTATTATACTAGTCAGACTAAAAACTGACTTTGAACCCCAGCTGGTGCAGCTCAGTGGATTGAGCATGGGCCTGAACAGTGAACCAAAGGGCCACTGATTCAATTCCCAGTCAGGGCACATGCCTGGGTTGCGGGACAGGTCCCCAGTGGGGGCCATGTGAGAGGCAACCACACATTGATGTTTCCCTCCCTCTCTTTCTCCTTCCCTTCCCCCTCTCTAAAAATAAAGAAATAAAATATTTTTTAAAAGAACAACTGACTTTCACCCTATCTCTTCATTCCTTTAGACTAAAGAATGAGACCTAAAAAAAGTGAAGGGAAAATTTGAAAAGCAACACAACAATCAAAGCCATTGAGTCCAGTCTAGGCCCTCGCCTGGGCAAGCACAAATGTATGAGTCATTAGAGCTGGCAGTGGGGGTTAAATCATTACCATCAAAGTCTTAACCCATCATCCAATATGAATTCATTGTTCTCAGGTAACCAATCATGAAGCTGGAACCAAATTATTAACAATGAGCAAAGAGGAAGCAGTGATGGTTAAATGTACACATTTATACCCTGGTATTTGTGTATATTCCAGAACTGATCTGTGGTACATCTTACCTTAAAATATACACAAAAACTAATTAGTGAGTAAGTAAAGAAGCCTATGTGGTTAATTTTTTTATTTAAAGAGAAACCACACTTGGTAAGTTTTGTTCTAACAGGTAACAAGGCAACTAAATCCATTTGAAGGGACTATAATTGGTCTGATGGCACAAAGTCATTACAGGCATGGCCCAGGGAGAAACAAGCAACTGTATATCTGGTCACACAAACACAATCTTTTAAGTGGCAAATGCATCTTGTATTATGCTCCAAAGGGATGAGGTGATGTCAATTCAATAATTTCCACATAAGTACTCACAGATAGCAAACACACAATTATTCTGTTAGAAAACACTGCCCTGTAACTGATTGTGGAAATGCATTAAAAACATTATACCTTCGTGACATTCTGTTTAAACTTTCATAAAGTGGACTAGGGGTAGAGGGGTCATACTTGATCTAAATGGGACAAACAGTGAAGTCATGAAAGACTATGTACAGCTCCCACAAGAATATCAAGAAAACACTAGGTAAGCGGCAAGATCATATTTTTTCCATTATAACAGCCATCTTTCTTTGCAAAAATCCAGATGTAAAATGTATTCCTTTAGTCTTTCCAAGATTTTCTTTTTACAAAATCAAAAAAGCACATGAAAACCTTCCCCACTGTCATTCCCACTGACGAAGATTCATCAGGCAGCCCTCCCACCCCCACCCCGCTCCCCATGCAGCTTACACCCTTGCTCTGGGAATTCTTGCTTCCCCCACATGGACATCTCGCTTCCCCGACATGCTTCGATGCTTTCCAATCTGGGTCGGGTTCTGAATTCCAAGACTGAAGTACAAAAGGAGATGGTGGGTGAGTGGCACAGAGTGTGGCATGATGTTCCACAGCGTGCAGGACAGGGGTCCAGTAGTAGGTCCTTCTCTAACCGGCCCCCCGGGCTTCGCCTGATGGTGAGTTTTCTGACTTCATCATACACAAAGATGAGAAGAGAGTAGAATGCACAGAACCACCACGTAGGTGATTCATCCTCAGGATCACACCCATTCCAGGGCAGCAGGGGAGGAAAGCAGCAAGGGACATTTCTTTGAAGAGGCTGAATATTAAAATCAACAAGATCTTATATTTTTTTAAGATTTTATTTATTTATTTTTAGAGAGGGGAAGAAAGTGGGAGAGAAACATCAATGTGTGGTTGCTTCTCGCACGCCCCCTACTGGGGACCTGGCTCCTTAACCCAGGCCTGTGCCCTAGACTGGGAATCGAACCAGCGACCCTTTGGTTCGTAGGCTGGCACTCAATCCACTGAGCCACACCATCCAGGGCAACAAGATCATATTTATTTAACAGAGAGTTGAGGCTGCAACTCAATTCTAAAAGGATGGGCTCTTCCTGAATGGCTCATTTTTTTCTCAAGGGAGTGAGAAGAAACCGGCTGAATTCTAAATGACTGAGTGAGCTGCAAGGGTGTCCAACCCACAGCCCTCAGGCCGCATGCAGCCCAAGATGGTTAGGAACACGGCCCAACACAAAATTGTAAATTTACTTAAAGCATTATGAGATCTTTTTTGTGATTACATGTCACAATGTATTTAATGCGTGGCACCAGAAGGTTGGACACTCCTGATAGAGTGACAGATAGTAATCTGGAGGCACCCTAGACATAAAGCTGTTTTTCACTGCCAGCCAATTTCCACTAGACTTTTATCAAGTGCCCAGAAAGTATGGGGCCCTGGGCTGGAAGACTAGATCTCCCATAGTGTGAAAAGCTGGGGGCTGAGCTGGTAAGCAAAGAAAGACCTTGTAGTTTCACATGCTAGATCCCAAGCCCTGCTAAAAAAAGAGGCCTAATCCTGCTATTAAGACAATGAAATTAATGGTTAACTGGAACTAATGGAAACTGAACCCTAACCCCCAAAGAGCCAAACTTGTGATTAGTGCAGAGTTTAGCTCTTCCCTCTATCTTATAGAGGAAAGGGCATACCTCTTCAGGGAAAAGAATATTTAACTTCTACTATTGTTGTTTACAGGGTCTCTAATATGCAGTCAAAATTTATGAGACACATAATGAAACAAAGAAATATGACAGATAATCAAGACAAAAATCAATCAGAAGAAACAGACCTACAGATGATGAAGATACTGAAATTAGTAGGTAAAGGTTTTAGCTACTATAATACATTAAAGAGTGTAGGAAAATAAGGATAAATGTGGGGAAATGATGGTAATGGATGAAAGGTTAAAGAAATGTAGCAGAGAAAGAAAATACTAAAATAAACCAAATGGACACTTAGCAATTTAAAACTACAATACTTGGAGTAAAGAATGTGTGTTGGATGGGCATAACAGCACACTGAATAAAGCAGAAGAGAGTTTCAACAGAAGTTATACATGGATCTAAAACAAAACAAGCAGACTCATACACACAGAGGCCAAAGGGATGGTTACTGTAGGGATATGTTGGAAGGATGAGGGAAAGGGGTAGAGGAACATAGTCAATAATTTTGCCATAAATGTATAGAGTGATAAATTAGAATTAGTGAGGTGATCATATTGCAAAGCATAAAAATGTTAAATCACTGTATTGTGCACCTGAAATTAACATAACCAATATAAGATTGCATACCAACTGTATTTAAATAAGAATATAAATTTTAGGACTTCCGGCCAAGATGGAGGCGTAGGTGGACACACTGTGCCTCCTCTCACAACCAAGATTAAGGACAACAAAAATATAGAACAAAAAAAAAAACCCAACCAGAACAGATAGAAAATTGAATTGTACCGAAGTCCGACAACGATTCACCCAGACTGATAACAGGGGTGGAGTCGAAGGCCGGCAGAGAGGGGTCGTGGCAGGAGAGACAGCGGCAATAGGCACACCCCAGGCACACAGGCGGTCGTTGCTGACCAACGAGCAGACCAAGAAGGGCGCACAAGGCAGTTGACCCCGGACACATATTCACACGCAGATAAACCAGGCGAAAACGGGCAGCAAGACAGACTGCATGACGCAGGGCCCCAGCGCCTGGAATTAAAGCCTGGAGCTGCTGACTGAAAACACTTGTGGGCTTGGAGGTGCTGGGAGGAAGTCCTAGCCTCACAGGAGACTTTGTTGGGGAGACCCACGGGGTCCTAGAGTGTGCATAGGCCCACCCACAAGGAAATCAGCCCCAAAAGGGCCCAAATTGCTTGGGGAAAGCAGCGGAAGGGACTAGAATATGTGAGAGAGCGCAGAGCAAGCGCCATTGCTCCCTCGCAGACCCTGCCCCCACATCCAGCATCACAACCCAGTAACTGGGCTGCCCCACCTTGGTGAATGCCTAAGGCTCTGCCCCTCACTATGTAACAGCCGCGACCAGACAAAAACAAACAAACAAAAACACAAAACCAAGGATGGCTCAAAAGGGAGAACAGACTGGGGCCCCAGAGCTAATTCATCTGAGTGACCAGGAGGTGGTCAACTTATCAGATGCAGAGCTCACAGCACTGGTAGCCAACCTATCAGAATCACAGTTCAAAGCTCTGGTGTTTAGGAAGCTCACAGAATTGGTTAACTTTGGTCGAAAAATAGAGGAACAAATGGAGGCTACAATAAGTGAAATGAAGGAAAACTCACAGGGAACCTATAGTGATGGGAGGAAAACTGGGACTCAAATCAATGGAGTGGACCAGAAGGAAGAAAGAAACAACCAAACAGAAAAGAAGGAAGAAACAATAATTCAAAAAAATGAGGAGAGGCTTAGGAACCTCCAGGACATCTTGAAACGTCCCAACACCCAAATTACAGGGGTACCAGAAGGGGAAAAGGAAGAACAACAAGTGGAAAACTTATTTGAACAAATAATAAAGGAGAACTTCCCCAATCTGGCGAAAGAAATAGACTTCCAGGAAGTCCAGGAAGCTCAGAGAGTCCCAAAGAAGGTGGATCCAAGGAGGAACACACCAAGGCACATCGTAATTACATTAGCCAAGATTAAAATGAAGGAGAGAATTCTAGAAGCAGCAAGGGATAAGGGCACAGTCACCTACAAAGGA
>PVKU01017951.1:0-10211 GCA_004027475.1 Anoura caudifer
GTCCGCATTAGCTCCTCCCCTTTGCTCCAGGATGTTAATGTAGCAACTCCCGGAAAAACCCTGACCCCACACTTTCTAACCCCTGTGCAGGCTGAAGGCTCTGCCCTTCATTCTCCAGATTCAGAAGAGTGCAGGCTACAAGTCTGGCCATGGGCCTGCATTCCAGTCTCCTCCTGGTCCTCGGTGAGTGCTGGAATGCAGGGATAAGGTCTCAGGACAGTGGACGTGGTAGTCTGGGGAGGCATCTTATTCCCTTATGAGTCCTGACTCCAGCCCAGGAGACTCATGGTCCATCCCAGGGGTGTTCTAATTCCTCAGCTCTGGCCTTGACCCAAGTCTGACCATGGAAGTTTGAGTCCTGGAAGCAGGTACCTGGGTGTGGGGACAGGTTCAGTTTGAATACCTGTTAGGAGAGGGGATTGGGGCTTTTCTGAAACTCAGAGGAAGAAGGGCTGTGCTCAGAGGTGATGCTGAGGAGGGTGCTGGACAATCTCGGGGTCTAAGCCCTGCCTCCATCAGGGCCCCTGAGTGCAGCCCCCGGAGGGGGCCGGTCGCTGGGTGCTTTTCTCACCACAGCTTCTCTTCCAGTGCTCTGCCTGGCTCTGGCCATCCACATGCAGAACAGTAAGTCTACCTTTTTAAAATCCATTTTTCATGAATGCTGTGTTTTCTGACCATGTGTTAATATTCCTTAGAGTCCTCTGATGGCTTATCTTCAGCTAGGATGAGACCCGGGCCCCTCTCACGGTCTGGATGGGTCTGTTCTCACCTGTCTGACCCACTGATCTGCGGCAACGCAGCCTTTCTTTCACTTCCACTAACAACCTTGTCCCACTGGTGGGACCTCCTCCCAGGCTGACTCTCCTCTCAGTGGGCTGGGCTGGTGCACATTTGGTTGTTGGTCCTCAGCTAAGTGCCTCTTCCCCTGTGTCTCCCAGATGAGGTCAGCTGTCCCTCATTGGCCCTGAGCCTTCCACACTCACTGGGACACTTGTCACTTCATGTGGGTGTGTGTTTGCACGATTCCTTCATCAACCTCTGTGCTCCCTCTTCTCTCCAGACAAGGACGCAGGTCCTTGTGCATAAGTCTCGTGTTTTGAGGGCCAGTGGCACATGGAGGGCCTCTGCACATACATGGAGAGGAACTAGGATGTGGATGAAAGAATGAGTGAGGGAGAGACAGAGTGAATGGGTGGGGAGCCTCGGCCTGCGCCTGCCTCTATGGGCATCCTGTGACATGGGTGCCATCTTCCTGTTTCCAGGCTATGAGCACTCTCTTCCCCCCTTTCCAGCCATGTGGCTCACATGGGGTTCAGGACCCTCAATACGAGAAATGGGAACAGGCTGGGAGGAAGGTAGAGAAAGCAGTGGGAACAGACATGAGTGCTGCTCAGAGGATTGCCCTGGGCTGAGAATACACACTGCCTGGGGTCATGTGACCAGATCTGCGTGGAGCTCTACCCTCCACTGGACTTCCGGAGGAGCTCTCCAGCACCCACTGGTCCCCCACAGTGTCACCAGCTGCCCTTCAGTCTGGGCCCAGGTCACTCCCACATCTCAGACTCCTGCTTCCCTGTCCCCACATGTGACCCATCATCTTCACTCTGTGCCTCCTTCCCCATGTCTTGAACCCTTAGAAAGTGGCTCTGGCAGGAAGTAATGCCCAGGGTCCAGTCTGCACTGACACCCCCACCCCTCTGTGTCACCCTGAGAAAAGCCCAACATGTGACCAGGACTGGGGGTCTTGTGTCAGGGGGGTCACTCTGCAGTGATGAGGATTCACAGTCACTGGAGTGAGTGTGGGGGTGGTGTTTGGGGAAAGGATGGTGGGATGTTCTAAACTGGGTCATAGGGATGCAAGTTTGCTAAAAGCACGGAAGTGAACCCAGAAAATGGGGGGCTGTGAGAGTGGTGACCTCCCCCTGAGGGACCCTGAGATCTGCTCTGCTTCTTCCCAGGATTCCTGCACAAACCCTCCATCAGGGCTGAGCCGGGTCCTGTGATCCGCCTGGGACAGCCTGTGACCATCGTGTGCCGGGGCCCAGGTGGGGCTGCCACATTCCGTCTGGTGCAGAAGAACAGATCTGTCCATTGGGATCAGACAGGCACAGTTAATGTTGAATCACACTGGGCAGAGGCCACATTCCACATTGACTCAATGAATGAATTCACTGCTGGGAGTTATCAGTGCCTCTATCAAGAAGGGTCCAGCTGGTCTGAGCCCAGTGAGATCCTGGAGCTGAAGGTGGCAGATGAAGACATCTTCCCTTCACTCTCAGGTTTTCCCCAGGTCCCTGAATCCTGTCCCCTGCTGTGTGCCCTGTGCCCATCTCCCTGCCCTCCTGCTGGCCCCCAGCCCTGTGGTTCCCCTGCCCCTCTGCACTCTTGTCCCTTGGCCTTCAATCTGACTCAGGGCCCTAGAGCCGTGGTGCCTTGTGGACACTACAATGGTCTGGACACTGAGCCTCAGCTGGCATGAACTGGGATCTGTCCTGCAGGGCTGGATGGGGAGTGGACTTCCAGGGAAAGACCCCTTTCAAGGGACTATTCGTCCTGTCACTCAGAATGGTTTTCAGCCTTTTGTTTGCACTTGGGCAGACTCAGTGGGGGCCCAGGCAGTGTGTCCACTGTGGGTGGTCCATCCACCACTGGGCAAGTCATGGGGTCCATGGGATCCCTGACCAGTGCTGGGCGGTGCTTTTTGGGACCTCTGGGATGAGGCTGTCCTTCCTGTATGGTGGTCAGCTCCTGAGAGGTCTTGGAGCCAGGGTTCAAGTGACCCCACTCAGGAAATGTGACAAGGAGGGAGGAATTCTTCCTTCAAAACCTGGTATTGCCTCTCCCTTTGCTCTTTATGCTGCTGTGACTCAGACACATGTGGGTCAGTGGGCATGACTAGTTGTTCATCACCTGTGACCCCTCACTGCCCTGGGGGACTGTGGGAGACACAGTGGCCCTGATAGGTGGTATCAGCCTTCAGGACTCCCTGACCCTGTGTTCAGGTGAGGTGGCTCCCACAACCACTCTTTGTCTCTGGAACAGGGAGTAGCTGCTTCCTATAGTGTATCAATGATGGTGGGACATTCTGAAGGGTGTCAGCCCCTCAGACACATACAAGCAGAGAATTCCATCCCAGTGACCTCACATGTCCCTGTCCCCTTTTTTGGAAGACCAGAGGGTGTCCTCTGTACTGAGAGGTGCAGAGAAAGAGGTCAGGTGTGGACACTGTAGGAGCTGCAGGGCCAGGCTGAGGGGCACAGGCCGATGAGGGACCTGGGCTCAGTGCTTCTCCTGCCCCCTCACAGGAGCCCCTGGAGACCTCAGCCCCCCACCTGGAGCCCCTCCTGGGCTGAGGAATTGGGACGTCAGCCTGGTGGTTCCCTCATGGGGGCTCTGCTGGGGAGTGGGCAGCAGGGTGGCTGTGGGGAGGGGTCCTGCTTCTCTCATGGCTGGTAGACACTCAGCAGGCAGTGATGTCTTGCATACTCAACTGTAAGAAGTCTGTTCAGCCTGGGGGTGTGAATTTCAGTAGGGGAGACTCACCCTGGATCCCTGAGTGAATCTGCATTTTGCAGCTGTGTCCTGAACTGGGGTGCTGTGGTTGGCTGGTAGTGAAGTCTGGGATGGGGAACGAGGGGTCTCCAGGTGGTGAGGGCAGGGCCTGGGTGCTCCCAGGGAAAGGAGGGTCTATGCAGGAGACAAACACTGGTCCTTTGTTATTCCTAGGAACAACCCTAAAATCTACCCCTCCAACCATGGAAGTCACTCTGGTACCCACAGGAGCGGGCTCCCTGACAGGTAAGTCACCTGGGAGTGTGCCCAGGGCAGTGCTGGAAGGGATGGGCCTGCCCAATAAAGGAGGAGCTGCTGACTCATGACCTATGGGTGCTGGGCTTTGCTGATCCTTGTCCACCGGTCAGTGACCCCCTGTTCTCTTCTTCCAGCCCCCACCTCCCAGAATTTCACTGTGGGGAACTGTGTCCGCATTGGCCTGGCTGGCCTGGTGTTGCTGATCCTGGTGGTGATTCTGGCAGAGGCTGGGCACAGCTGGCACAGGTGGCTACACCGACCACAAGAATGGAGACAAGAAAGTTAATGCCAGAGAGATTAGACCTCCAGCTTGTGGGAGGGAACTCCTCCAGGGCTCGAGGCTCCCGCTGGAGCCCAGGAGACCCAGAGCCACACCCCTTCTGTGAGTTTCACAGTGAACTTGGTGAGGCTGCCCTGTGCATGGGACTCTGTCCTCAGAAGTGTGCAGGAGTAGCGGGGACCTGGCCTCCTGTGTGGTCTGTCTCCTTCTCCAGGGCTTGGCTCCAGGCCTCACACTCACAGTCCAGCCCCACTCCTGCCTGGGTCTCCCTTCTCTCCCGGTTCTCAGACAGGCCCCAGGTCCCTGCAGTGAGGGTCCCAGCCTCCATCTTCCTCCCCCTGAAGACCCAAATTCTCACCTGATTTCTGGGGGCCCGGAATGTGCTGCTGAAGGCTTTGGTCTCACCCATATCTGTCACCTGTGGAACTGCACCTGCTCTGGGCCCCCTGTACACCCACCTTTGTTACTGGAACGACCTCTGCCTCCTGCACCTGTCCCCTGGGTCTCACATGACTTGGATCTAAAGTCCAGGGAAGGGACTCAGCCAAAAGCACAGTGAGACATCACTTCACGCTCCTGAGGACGAGTATTGATTGCTAAGATTATTTTTAAATGGTGGGTACTAGACTTAGTGGGTGGATCACTTCATAAGGTAGGGAAATGTCTAACCCCTAAGCTGTACACTTGAAATAATGTATGTCAACTGTAATTGAGGAATAAATTAAACATACTAATCTAAAAACAGCAAGTGTGGCAAGGCTGTGGATGAGCAGGAGCCCCTGGGCCCCGTGGTGGGGACGCAAAGTGGTGCAGCCTCTGAGCGGGTCTGCAGGCTGTTCCTCAGAACGTGACAGGGAATCTCCATCCATCCAGCAGCCCCAGTCCGCGTTTCCATGCAGGGAAGTGAGAGCAGGGACATGGATACTTGTACATGGACCCCTAGGACAGCGTGACTCTCAAAGGTCAAGGGCATCCCAGGCTCCTCAGAGGTGGAGGAGGAAGCAGACACTGAGTCCCAGTGATGCCTCTTGAGAAGGACCCACTGGGTTTGAAGACAAGGGAGGAATGAGCCAAATGTCACAGAATGTGGGGTATCTAGACACTGGAAGACAAGGGAGGTACTATCCCTGGAGCCCCCAGGTGACAAGGCAGCCCTGCCGACACCTCAAAGTCAGCCTGTTGGGACTCTAGACCTCCCTGACCCTGAGATCACAGATCCCCAGGGCTGTGATCCACCTTGCTGGTACATATTTGTCACAGCAGTAAGAAGAGTCTCGGGAGCCTGGTGTTCGAGTATCTGGGGTCTCAAGATGCCCCCAAGCTTCTGGAATCCGGGACAGAGGTTTCCTGACAAAGCTCTGACCTCAACCCCTGTCTCTTCACCCAAACTTGGCCACCAGAGTTGGAAGCCCAGTCTTGCTTCCCATGGGTCCTGGTTTTAGGGGATAAGGCTGGACTCTGAGAAACCTTGCTGTGGCTGTGCTGCACCCGTGCTGGGTCCCCCATGGCCTGGACACAGAACAGGACTAGGGACAGTAACCTGGTGTCCTGCAAAGCAGGGTTGGGCAGGGAGACTCCCACCCTCCCCTTTCCCTACATGGACAGCACACGGGAGGGGAGGCTCCCTTTGCTCTCCCCGAGGCTCCTCTTCTCCAGGGAAGTGGCGGCCCCTCTCTGCTCCGGATCTGAGCCAGTCTCGGGGAGGAAGGGGCTCTTCCAGGGCAGGCATGCTGCCTGCACGATGCTTGTGTCCTGCTTGGAGCAGGGCCTCCTCCCTGGGAGTTGTGGTTGAGCTCCCCAGACTTGGCCACAGAAGGTCCAGAGACCAGGCAGGGCCGCAGTCTCTTTCACTTCCTCACAAGTATTGTACTCAATCTGCACTCAGGACTGTCTGCATTAGCTCTTCCCCTTTGCATGGGAGGTTGATGTAACAACTTCGGGGAGAACTCCTGACCCACACTTCCTGTCCACTGTGGCAGCTGCAGGCTCTGTCCTTCATTCTCCAGCTCCAGACAGTGCAGGCTGCAGGTCTGGCCATGGGCCCCCATCCCAGCCTCCCCCTGGTCCTCAGTGAGTGCTGGAATGGAGGGATAACATCCCGGGACAGAGTGGGTGGGAGCTTGGGGAGTCGTCTTCATCCCTGCTGAGTCCTGACTCCAGCCCAGGACACTCATGGTCCCTCTCAGGGGTCTGACCCCACAGCTCTGGCCCCAAACCAAGTCTGACCATGGAAGGTTGAGTCCTGGAAGCAGGTACCTGGGTGTGGGGACAGGTTCAGACTGAGTACCTGTTGGGAGAGGGGATTGGGGCTTGGTTGAAACTCTGAGCAAGAAGAAAAGCTGTGCTCAGAGGTGATGCTGAGGATGGTGCTGGCCATTCTTGGGGGCTGAGCCCTGCCTCCATCAGGGCCCCTGGGTGCAGCCCCAGGAGGGGGCCAGGCTCTGGGTGTTTTTCTCCCCACAGCTTCCCTTCCAGTGCTCTGCCTGGGCCCAGCCATCCACAGGCAGGAGGGTGAGTCTACACTTTTAAGATACTTTTTCCATGAATGTTGTGTTTTCTGACAAAGTGTTACTATTCCTTAGAGTCCTCTGACAGCTTGTCTTCAGGTAGAACGAGACCCAGGCCCTCTCTCTGCCTGGATGGGTCTGTTCTCACGCTGTCTGACCCACTGATCTGGGGAGACACAGCCTTTCTTTCACTTCCACAGACACCATTGTCTGGCTAGCTCGACCTCTCCCTAGGCTGACTCTCCTTCAGCTCAGCCAGGGTGGGTCACACTTGGCCTTCAGCTCTGCACCTCTTCCCTGTGACTCCCAGACAGGTCAGCTGTTCCTCGTTGGCTCCGAGACCCCCACACTCACTCAGGGTGTGTAGCTGTGGGTTTGCACGATCCCTCCATCTGCCTCTGTGCTCCCTGTTCCCTCCAGACAAGGAGGCAGGTCGTTGTGTATGTGTCTTATGTATGTGGGCCCGTGGCACATGGAGCCCCTGTGTAGATGGATGGAGAGGAACTAGGATGTGGATGAAAGAATGAGCAAGGGAGCGACAGAATGAATGGGTGGGGAGCGTCGGCCAGCACCTGCCTCTGTTGGGGATCACGTGCTATGGGTGCCACCTTCCTGTTTCCAGGCTATGAGCCCTCTCTTCCTCCCTCCCCAGCCACGTGGCTCACATGGGGTTCAGGGCCCTCAATAGTAGAAATGGGAAGAGGCTGTGAGGAAGGTACAGAATGCAGTGGGAACAGAGATGAGTGCTGCTCAGAGGATTGCCCTGGGTTTAAAAATCCACACTCACTGGGGTCATGTGACCAGATCTGGGTGGAGCTCCACCCCCCACTGGACTTCCAGTGGAGTTCTGCAGCCCCACTGGTCCCCACAGTGTCACCCAGCTGCCCTCCAGTCTTGGCCCAGGTCACTCCCACATCTCAGACTCCTGCTTCCCTGTCCCCACATGTGACCCGTCATCTTCACCCTCTGCCCACCTCCCAGAATCCATGTCCCCTAAAAAGAGGCTGTGCTGTGGGAAACATTCCCAGAGCCACACCCTGCACTGACCCTGCCCTGTGTCACCCTGAGAAAAGCCCAACATGTGACCAGGACTGGGGGTCCTGTGTCAGGGGGGTCACTCTGCAGTGATGAGGATTCACAGTCACTGTAGTGAGTGTGGGGGGTGGTGTTTGGGGAAAGGATGGTGGGATGTTCTAAACTGGGTCATGGGGATGGTTGCACGGCTCTGCACCTTTGCTAAAATTATGAACATGAACCCAGAAAATAGAAGGGCTGTGAGTGTGGCAACTTCCTATGAGGAACCCTGAGATCTGCTCTGCTTCCTCCCAGGGATCCTGCCCAAACCCTCCATCAGGGCTGAGCCGGGCCCTGTGATCCGCCTGGGACGGCCTGTGACCATCATGTGCTGGGTCCCAGCCTGGGCTGACACATTTCGTCTGGTGGAGAAGAAAACATCTGCTTATTGGGACCAAGAAATCTCTTCTCAACACAGCTCACAGGGGACAGAGGCCACATTCCCCATCAACGCAGTCAGTGATGTCATGGCCAGGAGTTATTTCTGCCAGTATCTGAAAGGGTCCAGCTGGTCTGAGCCCAGTGAGTTCCTGGAGCTGAAGGTGACCGATGAGGACGTCTCCACTCTGACCTCAGGTTGGCCCCAGTTCCCTGCACCCTGTCCCCAGCCGTGTCCTCTGTCCTCCTGCTGACCCCAGCCCTGTGGCTCCCCTGACCCTCTGCACATGCATCTCTCAGCATTCACACCTGGCTCAGGCCCTGTAGGTCTGCTCCCAACTGGACACCATGGTGACCTGGACACTGAACCCCAGCACGGGGTGCACAGAGCTCTCCTTGCAGGGTTGGGTAGGGGGTGGACTTCCAGAGGTCAGGTGAGGTCAGCCTCCCTTCAAGGAGACATTTGTCCTTTCACTCAGGATGGTGTTAAACCTTTCTTTCCATGCGAGCAGACTCTGTGGTGTCCTAGGCAATGTGTCCCATGGATGGCTTTTTGGGGCAGGTCACATCATCCACGGAGCCATGATTGGTGGTCAGGATGTTGCTCTGAGGGGTTTCTGGGGGGTTAGCTGTCCTTCCCCTGAGTGTTCAGCCCTGAGATGTCTTGGACTCAGAGTCCATCAGGGATGCTTGGCCCCCTCCCTGTGGTCCTGGGGCCTTTGAGGAGCAGCTCTGTACTGACTCGTGAGGTCAGGAGCAGCACGGATTTGGGGGGTGAGGGGAGTGACTGGCAGAATGGAGCAGGGGACTTTCCCTGTCTCCTCCCCCTCCCTTAATGAGGAATCTTAGGATGTCATCTGGGACTGAGTGATGGACTGATGTGGCCTGTGGGTGGCCACTGAGGGTGGAGAGGGGCCAGGCCGAGTGGGACGGACCCCAGGCAGCCCCCACATAGCATCAGCCCTTCTCTTGCCCTGTTCATAGGAGCCCCCAGAGTTGTCAGCTCCAGCCCTGTCACACACACAAAGCCTCCGTCCACAGCTGGTGAGTAGAGACCACAGCCCAGCGGGGTTTTGGGGGGCTCTGTGCTGGGGATCAGGCTCCGGGGCCCAGCCCTCTGCCGTGGGCTAGGAGAGGCAGAGAAAGACAAATACCATACCATCTCACTTCCATGCGGAGTCTAATGAACAAAATAACCACATGATCTCACTTCTATGTGGAGTCTAATGAACAAAATAATGTAACAAACAAAATAGAAACAGGCACAGATACACAGAACAGGCTGACAGCTGTCAGAGGGGAGGGTGTTTGGGCTGGGAAAACAAGGTTAAGGATTATTTTTAAAAATTTACATATATGTGCATATATACAAATATACATATATACAAATACATATACATATGTGTATTTGACATACAGACACATTTGTTTCACTTCAATATCAGTGGATTCAATAACCCCTGGTTACCAATTTCGACAGGACTGACATACGGTGTTTCCACCCTCACAGAAAGTGCCACCAGCAAAGCAGCACTGCAGGAAACAGGTGAGGGTGCCAGAGCCAGGAAGACCCCCTGGGTGGGTGGCAGGGACACTCAGAGCCTCCTCTGCCCAGCTCTGGCCTTTGACACAGGTCCTCCTGATTCCTCACTCCTAGGACACACGCAGACAAATTCCCTGGACGCTAAGACCAGCAGTGAGTGATGGGGTCAGAGGGCCAGGGACCTGGAGCGTGCCTCTTGAGGGAGGGAGAAAGAATGGGGTTCACTGTCCCTCACATCCAGCTCCACCATTGTCCTGTGGACAGAGGACATTCCCACTCAGGACCCCGGTTTTGTAAAATGGGGGTGATGGTTTCCCATATGGCAGGACTACAAGGCACCTGGGATATTATCCATATGGGTGTGAACATGCCAAGCACCCAGCACTGGCATGGTATGCAGTAGGTGCTCAGTAAATGCAGACTGCTGATACTTTGTTTCCATCTTCCCTGCTCACCCAGGCCTGTCGACAGAGCATCTTTCTATTCTTGTCGGGATCTGTGTGGCTTCTCTGTTTTGTCTCCTCCTCCTGATCCTCCTCTTAGTCCACTGTCAGCATCAGAAAAAACGTGGTAGGTCTCAGGGTCAGGGTGGGGTGATGTGGGAAGGCATTTGGGGTGC
>PVKU01017952.1:0-10209 GCA_004027475.1 Anoura caudifer
TCTGCACAACACAACACAACAGATTGGCAACGACTTCAATGCTGCTCATGTGGAATCACGGTAGTGTTCTAAATTTCCTGAGAATACCCACAGGTGAATGAACGAAGTTGTTAGAGGGAAAGACATGTTCACCGTTTATAGAGAGGGAAACAGATTTAGTATGAAAGCCACATGCAGAGAAAGTATGGAGACAACTGGCAAACATTTTGTTCTCACAACTATCTTCAGAAAAGTAAATTTGATACGGACCTGTCTCTAAAATGTGGGTGTCTAATTACCAGATTCCTTCTGTTTTGTTCTCTCAGTGAGGAAGTGAGCCAACTTTTTAACGGTTGCATTACCTGGGTGCTGTTTTCTAATTAGATTTAGCTGAAAGGTTCTCAGGGCTCTTGACTGCTCACCCAGGGCACCTCCATTAATACACAAATGCATCAGGCACAGCTTTTCCAAGATCCCTAGGAAGGTAACAAGGGTCCCAGGTTTCAGAATGAAGAGCTGAGTTCAAACATTTGTTTTCTGATCAGTTTAGTGCCATTGTGTTTCTTTGAACTCTCCTGTCACCCAGCTGTCTCACTGGGGATGAAGAGTGGAACTATTTTGTAGAGACATTGTCACAGGTGTATCACATACAACCAAAACCACTGTGGGGTGGTGTTATATGTGTTTGGTGGAAAACCTCAGATGTGGCAAAATTACCCCCCAAAACATAAAATGTAGCTGGAAATACTAATTAAACCAGGTCTCAGATTCATCAATATGATTTTGGAAAAATCATACTACTCTGGACATTTTTTTGGTATTCACCTTCATGGGTTAACATTGAGAAAACATTGTAATGTTATTACTTCTGCCATATAACTTTCCATGGACTCCTGTTATGCTTTGAATCAGACTTTGTGCTCATATTGGCTTATGTGATGAGCAGCCTCCCCATTGGTTGCCCATGGATGGTGTCTGTCAATATGAACATGTCTGTGTCAACACTGAGTGGTTTTGAACTAGCTTCTCTGCAATAAAGCCAATTGATGTGAAGTCACAGATGTGTTCCAGGTAAAAATGATGTCATCCTGGTCAGGCGGCTCAGTTAGTTGCAACATCATTGCATTCACAAAAGTGTTGCTGGATTGGATCCCAGTCGGGGGTTCAATCCCTGATAAGGGAGGGTATACAAAAAGGAAGTGATCAATGTTTCTCTCTCACACATTTTCTCTCTCTCTCTTCATCCCTCGCCACAAAATAAATAAAATATATCTTTGTGTGAAGATTTTTAAAATTATTTTTAGTATGTCACTTTTTGCTTATTTACTTCCTTAAGTATCATACTTATATTTTTCTAATGTTGCTTTAAACACTCTATTTGTTTTACTTTAAATTTTCTCTTTATTTCTCTCCTTTTAATATATCCTTAGGGTGTTGGTGTTCTATAGGCATGTGTTAGGTTGTGAACAATGTTACCAAATGTCCTACCATGAAAAATGCATCACCCAAAACACAAGTGATTTGGCCTAACATGTCAATGGTTAACATATAACAAGAGCCCTAACACTGATGCACATGAAGTACTTACTGTGTGTTAGTTTTCAGATTCTTTATATGTGGTACGTGATTGGAAGCACTGAAGGCTGTTGACGTGGCCTTTCTGTTGGATCAGGTGTGTATTCTTTATGACTTATATGCTAAAGAACTCTAAGTTGTTAAATTTTGTCATGTTACTTTCAGCCAATACTGCATGAGGGAGATATGAGGTTCAGAAGAATAGAAATGTTCAGAGCAGGGCCTGGGAGCCAGTAGCCTGAGAGACAGTGGGTGTCCCAGTTTTAAAGCTGCAAAATCATCTAACATGGTATCACCTGAGCAAGGTCAGTCTTCAGCCACAATGAAAGTTTTCAAACACAGGTGTTCTTACACACTCCGGTTCACAGGTTTTGAGCTGTTGAAGAATATAGGAGACTGTTCTGCATGCCATGGGCCCAGCTCCCACTCAGAGACGCATAGGACCCATGCCCACGGATAGGTTCTCCTGTGGGGAATCAGGCCTGCACTGTACCTAGACTGCTATGAGACTTGCTTTTGGTAAAACTCTCTCACCCGGAATTGAGGCAGCAAACATTTACTGGAAAGTAACTTGTTAAAATCCATACTAAACCTTCCAAGGACAAGTGTAACCAGTTCAATCACTTTTCCCTTTTCATTTGCAAATATCCCTCTTCTGTGATGTGATTATTGGCATCATCTTCTTTGTTTTCTGTAAAAGGCAACCACCTAAAGCAAACCAGTGCATAGAAAATGAGGACCTTCATGTAATGTACCTAGAAAAACAAGAGCTAAGCAAGGCAAGGGCTGAGGCTTTTGCTCCTCTTGAGAGGGAAGCTGCCTGCCATTTTTCTCCCCAGGATTCGGTAGTCCATGTGAATTTCTTTTGTTTCAGCTGCAATGCCATGGATCCACCCAGCTGGGGTCCATGAGAGAATAAAAAGCAGGTGACTGAAAGATAATTATAGGGAGAGGGTCAGCACTCAAAATGAGGAGGAAAACTAGCATAAATTAAAAAACAAGGAGACTTAACCATGCCCAACATCAGCTGGAAAATCCAGAATATAGGCAGGAATGGAGTCATTCAGAAGACAAAGAGAGATGGTGGTCTAGAAATTGCAGTGATGCAGGAATCAGATAAGTGCTGACTTCAATGGGAAGGCAGGGAGAGGTAGGTAAAAGGAAATTAAGGCTGGTGTCATTTGAAAATATGGAAGAAATGGGTAGAGCTATTATCAGTTTAAATTAATTTTGTATGTGATATAAAAATGTAGACAAGTTTTATTGCATATGTAAATTTTGTTTTTCTAAGACCAGTTTTTAAAAAAATTTTATTTTAATTGTTATTCTTGTACAGTTTTCTGTCTCCTACTCCCATCCAGCCCACTGCCCCAGCCCTCCCCAGCTCCCTCCCATTTCTACCCCCCCTAGTTCTTATCCACGTGTCCTTTATACTTGTTCCTGTAAACCTTTCCCCTTTTCCCCTGAAATTCCCACCCCTCTCCCCTCTGGTGACTGTCAGTCTGTTTTCAACTTCAGTGTCTTTGGTTATATTATGCTTGTTTGTTTGTTCTGTTGATTAGGTTCCTGTTAAAGGTGAGATCATATGGTATTTGTCTTTCACTTCCTGGCTTATTTTGTTTAGCATAATGCTCTCCAGTTCATCCATGCTTTTGCAAAGGGTAGGAGCTCCTTCTTTCTTTCTGCTGCATAGAATTCCATTGTGTAAATGTACCATAGTTTTTTGATCCATTCATTTATTGACGGGCACCTAGGTTGCTTCCAACACTTGGCTACTGTAAATTGTGCTGCTATGAGCTTTGGGGTGCATAGATTCTTTTGGATTGGTGTTTCAGGGTTCCTAGCATATAATCCTAGCAGTGGAATTGCTGAGTCAAAAGGTAGATCCATTTTTAGTTTTCTTAGAAAATTCCATACTGCTTTCCATAGTGGTTGTATCAGTCTGCAATCCCACCAACAGTGCATTAGGGTCCCCTTTTCTCCACAACCTCTCCAACACTTGTTGTTTGTTGCTTTGTTTATGATGGCCATTTTGACTGGTGTGAAGTGGTATCTCACTGTGGTTTTAATTTGCATCTCCCTGATAGCTAGCGATATTGAGCATCTTTTCATGTGTCTCTGGATCCTCTGTATGTCCTCCTTGGAGAAGTGTCTGTTGAAGTCTTTTGCCCATTTTTTAATTGGGTTGCTTGTCTTCTTAGAGTGGAGTCATGTGAGTTCTTTATATATTTTGGAGATTAAACCCTTGTCTGAGGTATCATTGGCAAATATGTTTTCCCATACAGTTGGTTCTCTTTTTATTTTAATAATGTTTTCTTTAGCCATACAGAAGCTTTTTATTTTGATGAGATCCCATTTGTTCATTCTTTGCTTTATGTCCCTTGCTGTAGGGGACATATCAGTAAAAATGTGGCTGCATGAAATGTCTGAAATTTTCCTGCCTATGTTCTCCTCTAGGACTTCAATGGTGTCACAGCTTATATTTAAACCTTTTATCCACCTTGAATTTATTTTTGTGTATGGTGTAAGTTGGTGTTCAAGTTTCATTTTTTTTTGCACGTAGCTGTCCAGTTCCCCCAACACCACTTGCTGAAGAGGCTACTTTTACTCCATTTTATGTTGCTGCCTCCTTTGTCAAATATTAATTGACTGTAGAGAATTGGGTTTATTTCTGGGCTCTCTGTTCTATTCCACTGGTCCATGTGCCTGTTTTTGTGCCAGTACCGGGCTGTTTTGACTACAGTGGCCTTGTAATACAGTTTAGTGTCAGGTATTGTGATCCCTCCTACTTTGCTCTTCTTTCTCAAAATTGCTGCAGCTATTAGAGGTCGTTTATGGTTCCATATAAAGTTTTTGAAGTGTTTGTTCTATGTCTGTGAAGTATGCCATTGGTACTTTAATAGGTATTGCATTGAATCTGTAAATTGGTTTGGGTAGTATGGACATTTTGATGATGTTAATTCTTCCAATGCACGAACACGGTATATGTTTCCATTTGTTTGTGTCTTCCTTGATTTCTTTCTTCAACGTTGTGTAGTTTTCTGAGTATAGAACTTTTACCTCCTTGGTTAGGTTTATTCCTAGGTATTTTATTTTTCTTTTTGCTATATCAAATGGGATTTTTTTCTTGACTTCTGCTTCTGCTGTTTCATTGTTGGTATACAGAAATGCCTTTGATTTCTGGATATTGATTTTGTATCCAGCTGTTTTTCCCAATTCATTTATTAGGTTGAGCATTTTGGCTGAGTCTATAGGATTTTCTATGTACACTATCATGTCATCTGTAAACAATGACAGTTTTGTTTCCTCCTTTCCAATTTGGATGCCTTTTATTTCCTTTTCTTGTCTAATTGCTGTGGCCAATACTTCCAATACTATATTGAATAGAAGTGGTGAAAGTGGACAACCTTGTCTTGTTCCTGATCTTAGTGGAAAAGATTTTAGTTTTTGCCCATTGAATATGATGTTGGCTGTAGGTCTCTCATATATGGCCTTTTTTATGTTGAGGAATGCTCCCTCAATTCCCACTTTGCTGAGTGTTCTTATCATAAATGGGTGGTGTACCTTATCAAATGCTTTTCTGCATCTATTGATATGATCATGTGATTTTTGTCTTTGCTTTTCTTTATGTGATGTATTACATTTACTGATTTGCAAATGTTGAACCATCTTTGCATCCCTGGGATGAATCCCACTTGGTCATGGTGTATGATCTTTTTAATGTATTGTTAGATGAGGTTTGCCAATATTTTGTTGAGGATTTTAGCATCTATGTTCATCAGCGATATAGGCCTGAAGTTTTTTTTCCTTGTTATGTCTTGATCTGGTTTGGGGATTAGAATGATGCTGGCTTCATAAAAAGAGTTTGGGAGTCTTCCATCATTTTGGATTTTTTCAAAAAGTTTGTGAAGGATAGGGGTTAGCTCTTCCTTAAATGCTTTGTGAAATTCTCCTGTGAAATCATCTGGTCCTGGGCTTTTGTGTGTCAGGAGTTTTTTGATTACTGCTTCTATTTCATCTGCTGTTATTGGTCTGTTCAGGTTTTCTGCTTCTTCATTGAGTTTTGGGAGATTATATTTTTCTAGAAACTTGTCCATTTCACCTAGGTTTTCAAATTTCTTGGCATACAGTTCTTCATAGTAATTTCTTACAATCCTTTGTATTTCTGTGGTGCCAGTTGTAATCTCTCCTCTTTCATTTCTGAATGTGTTTATTTGGGTCCTCTCTCTTTTTTTCTTGATGAGCCTGCTTAAAAGCTTGTCAATTTTGTTTATGTTTTCAAAGAACCAGCTCCTGGATTCATTGATCCTAGCTTTTAGTCTCTATGTCATTTAATTCTTCTCTGATCTTGGTTATTTTCTTCCTTCTACTTGCTCTGGGCTGTCTTTGTTGTTCCTCGAGTTCTTGTAGGTATAGGGTTAAGTTGTTTGTTTCAAATGTTTCTATCTTTTTTAGGTAGGCCTGTATCACTATGAACTTCCCTCTCAGGCCTGCCTTTGCTGTGTCCCATAAGTTTTGGGTTGTTGTGAGTTCATTTTCATTTGTTTCCAGAAACTTTTTGATTTCTTCCTTGATCTCATTCTTAACCTATTCATTGTTTAATGTCATGATATTCAATCTTCATGAGTTTGAGTGTTTTGGGTTTTTTTCCTTGAGGTTGGTTTCTAGTTTCACTCCCTTGTGGTTGGAAAAAATGCTTGGTATGATTTCAGTTTTCTTGAATGTGTTGAGGCTAGTTTTGTGTCCTATCATGTCATCTATCTTTGAGAATATTCCATGTGCATTTGAAAAGAATGTGTATTTGGTTTTCTTGGGATGAAGGGCTCTATATATATCAGTTAAGTCCATTTCATCTAGAGTATTGTTCAATGCCATAATATCTTTGTTGATATTTTGTTTAGAAGATCTGTCCATTTTTGACAGTGGGGTGTTAAAATCCCCTACTATAATTGTGTTGCTGTCAATATCTTTCTTGAAGTCCTCCAAGATTTTCTTGATGTATTTAGGTGCTCCTATGTTGGGTGCATATATATTTACAATGTTTATGTCTTCCTGGTGGGTTCTTCCCCTGAGTATTATGAAGTGACCTTCTGAGTCTCTCTTTATGGCTCTTCTTTTGAAGTCTATTTTGTCTGATATGAGTATTACTACCCCGGCTTCTTTTTCCTGTCTGTTTGCTTGGAAAATTTGATTTCAACCTTTCACTTGCAGTCTGTGTAGTTGTGTTGTCCTGAGGTAAGTCTCCTGCAGGCAGCATATGTGTGGGTCATGCTTTCTTATCCTTTCAGCTATTCTATGTCTTTGGATTGGAGCATTTAATCCATTTATGTTTAAGGTTATTATTGATAGGTACCTATTCATTGCCATTTTTGTACCTGTGTTCCTCTCTCTCTTTCTCTCTTTTCCTTCCTTTCCTTAAGGCAGTCCCTTTAGTATCTCTTGCAGAACTGGTTTGATAGAGGTATATTTTTTTAGATTTCTTTTGTCTGGGAAGCTCCTTATTTGGCCTTCTATCTTGATTGAAAGCCTTGCTGGGTAAGGTAGTCTTGGTTGCAGGCCTTTGGTTCTCATTACTTGGAATATTTTTTGCCATTCTCTTCTGGCTTGGAGTGTTTCCATTGAGAAGTCAGCTGCTAACCTTATCAGGGCTCCCTTGTATGTTACTTCCTATTTCTCCCTTGCTGCCTTTAAGATTCTCTCTTTGTCTTGGAATTTTGCCATTTTAATTATGATGTGTCTTGAAGTGAGCCTCTTTGGGTTCCTCTTGATTGGGACTCTCTGTGTTTCCTGGATTTGTGTGACTTTTTCTCTCATCAAATTAGGGAAGTTTTCCATCATTACTTTTTCAAATTGGTTTCCTATCCCTTGCTCTTCTTCTTCTCCTTCTCCTTTTGGTATCCCTATTATACAGATATTATTACATTTCATATTGTCTTTCATTTCTCTCAATCCCTCTTCATCCTTTCTGAGCCTCTTTTCTTTTTCTTGCTGTTTCTGGGTTGTTGTTTTTTTTTTACTTTGTCCTCCAACTTGCTGATCCAATCTTCTGCGTCATCAATTCTGCTTTTTCTTCCTTCCACTGTGTTCTTCAGTTCAGAAATTGTATTCTTCATTTCCTCTTGGCCCTTGTTGATAGTTTCTATTTCCTTTTTCCTGTTGATATAGTTTGCAGTGAGTTCCTCGTAGCTTCCCTGTAGTTTCTGGTAGCTCATTGAGAGCTCATGGAGCTTCCTGACAACCATTCCTTTGAACTCAATATTTGATAGTTGAGTTGCTGCCATTTTATTTAGCATTCTTTCAGGGGTTTCCTCCTTTCCTTTCATTTGGGGATTGTTTCTTTGTCTTCCCATTGTTTGCGAGGCTCTTCTTGTTTGCCTCAGCTTCTTAAATTGATCTGTTGTGGCTCCCTGGGCTTATGGTGTGAACTTCTGTGGTAGAATACTGGCAAGATTCAGCAGTGCTGTCTCTTTTGGGTATCCTGGTGTTCACAGCTTCCACTGTCTCAGCTGTTAAAATGCCCCCTGTTTGGGACCAACTTTTTTTTTTTCACAGTTCCAGGTTTTTTTTCTTCTTCTTTTTGTCTCACTCATGGGTATTTAAAAAGAGAAAAGAGGAAGAAAGAAATGAAAAATGAAGAAAGAAAAGAAGAAAAAAGAGGAAGGAAGAAGAGATAAAATTGGAAAGAAAGGAAGAAGGAATAAAACAAGAAAGAAGTAATGAGAAGCAAAAGGAGTTGAAGGGTAAAAAAAGGTAAAAATAATGAAAAAATGAATAAAAAATTATTTAAAAAAAAACCCAAACTCTTGCTGTTTACATTCTTGCCAAGCCAATTTTTTTTGGTCCTGCTGGCTGCAATGGCCGAGGGGTGACGGTATGGCTTTTCTCCCCATTCAGCACTCAGTTATCTTTGTGCTACTCTCTGCAGGGCTAGCTGTGCACTCACCCAAGGGCTATTAGTGCACTCTCTCCAGAGCTAGCCCAGCACCTCTCCGCACATATGTTCTGAGCCTCCTGAGGATTGTGCACTTTCCTGAGTTTGTGGGTGTGAGCTCAGGTCTCCTACATGGCGTGCACCTACCTCGATTGAGTGCAGGCACCTATGTTCTCACAGCTGTCTGCAGTCCTGCAGGCACCTTTCGTCACGCAGCCATCTCCAATGGTGCATGGGCATATGAGTTTCAGCCTGCACCCTTCCAGGGCTATGCGTGGGTGTTCACTTCCCCAGCATGTTTGCGACTAAGACCTTAACTCCTCTTTGTGAGACTTCGAGTAACCAGGTTTCTCTTGGTGCTGCTGAAAGCTTGTTTGGCTGGGGAGGGAGTGGTTGACCTGGCTCCTTCCCTAGAGTCCAGTGGCCAGCCTGGCAAGCCCCGGCCGGGGGCCTCAGCCACCCTAGTCTCCACACTGATCCCTGGGCTCTTATTGTTCTGAAGTACTCTCCTTACTGTCTGGTTTTTCAATGTCCGCTACAATTGTCGATCTCCTGTTTTCAAATATGCTGTGTTTCCGCTGGTTGATTGCTCTGATCCTCCGTAGATTGACCAGGTTTTCCTTCCATGTGTTGCGGGAAGTGGAATCTGCTCCCTCCTACTGCACCACCATCTTCCTTCCTTGTATTTCATTTTTAAGATATTTGTTAGAATTGCCCTGTAAATCTATCTGGGCCTGAGCTTTTCTTTTTGGGTGTTTTGATTACTGATTGAAATGTATTGCTAGTAATAGGTATGTTCAGATAATGTGATCTGTCATGATTTAGCCTTCAAAGGGAGTATGATTTAAAATGTTTCCATTTTATTAGATGGTGAAGTTTGTTGTATATAATTATAGACAGTATTCTTTCAAAATTGTTTCTGTTTTTGTAGTGTTGATTGTTTCTTTCTTTTCTAGTTGTACATATTTTGCTTTCTCTCTTTATTGCTTGATGGGTCTTTTTAGAGGCTTTTCAACTTATTTATCATTTCAAAGAAGGAGCCTGTAGTTTTATTAGTATTTACCTTGGTTCTCTTCTTTCTTTTTTTATGGCACAGATGTTTGTGCTTTTTTAAATTTTGACTTACTTTTTGTTTTGTTACTTCTTTATCTAATGTATTTAGAAACGAAAATGATTTTATTGAAATTTTTATGCTCTTTAGTTAGAACTGTATAGTTATAGTCTCATCTTATAAGAGCTTTTCATAAATGCATATTTTGTAAGACCATGTTTGCATTTTTATGTGTCTCAATGTAGTTGTGGGTTTTCTGTTTCTTTTAATTTTTTAAAGATTTTATTCATTTATTTTTTTGACTGGGGGAAGTTACAGAGAAAGAGAGGGAGTGAACATCAATTGGTGGTTGCCTTTCACATGCCCTCTATTGGGGACCTGGCCTGAATCCCAGGCATGTGCTGTGATTTGAAACCAAACCAGCAAAATGTTGGTTCACAGACTAGCAATACATCCACTGAGCCACGCTAACCCTGGATGTTGGTTTTAATTTTCGATTTATTGAGTGTTTGGTAGTACTTTGAATAAATTCCAAATGTGTTATTTGACTTTGTTTTCTTACCTATATTTGATTTCCAGTTTCTTACCATTGTGGTCAGAAAGTATGGTTAATGGAGCCCTGGCTGGTATGGTTTAGTGGATTGGACATTGGTCTGCAAAAGGAGGGTACCAG
>PVKU01017953.1:0-10209 GCA_004027475.1 Anoura caudifer
CATTTAGCATTCTTTCTGGGGCTTCCTCCTTTTCTTTCATTTGGGGGTTGTTTCTTTGTCTTCCCACTGTTTGTGAGACTCTTCTTGTTAGCCTCAGCTTCTTAAATTTGTTTGTTCTGGTTCCCTGGGTTTATGGTGTGAACTCTGTGTTAGAATGCCTGTGAAATTCAATGGTGTTATCTCCTTCAGGTATCCTGGTGCTCACTGCTTCCAGTGTCTCAGCTGTTGAAATGCCCCTTCTTTGGGGCCAACTCTGGTCTTTCCACAGTTCCAGGTTGTTTTGTTTTGTTTTGTTTTGTTTTTGTCTCACTTTTATGTGTTTAAAAAAAGAGAAAAGTGAAGGAAAGGAAAGAAGGAAAAGGAAATAAAAAAGTGAAAAGAGAATAAAGAAAAGTAAAATGAAAAAGAGAAAAAAGACAGGAAGGAGTGGTAAGCTTGGGAAGAAAGGAAGAAGGAGTAAAACAAGAAAGAAGTATTGAGAAGCCAAAAGGAGTTGAGGGGTGAAAGAGATCAAAATAGTGAAAAAGAGAAAAAGAGAAAAAAAAAAAGAGAAAAAAAAAACACCAAAAAAATTAAAAAACCGAATAACACCAAAACCGCTAATTCTTGCTGTTATCAATCTTGCCAAGCTGATTTTTCTGGTCTTGAAGACTGTAGTGGTCGAGGGGTGACCGTATTGTTTTTTATTTTTTTTATTTTTCCCTTGTTCAGCATTCAGTTTTCTCTGGCCTACTGTCCTCAGAGGTAACCCTAGATTCTCTGCCCCGGGTCCCAGGCACGAACTGTGGTCCCGCGCCCACAAGTCCCGATGTTCCCTGAGTCTTCCTTGCACAGGTTCCAACTGTCCCACGAACACGGTTCAACCTCTATGGTGCCCAGCGACTGTGCGCCCTGTCGCACTGGGTCTCCCTGGGTGCGCTGATGCACCGATCCCCTAGCAGCTGTTTACGATCCAGAGTTTTCGCAGTTTTTAAGTGACAGGATTCTAACTCAGCTCTCCATAGCTCTAGACATTGCCCCATATTTCCTGGATCTAGTGCTGACTGAATAACATGTTATTCCAAAAGGAGATCCTTAGCACTTTCTCCTCCCATTGCGGTGGCGGAGGTCATGCGTTTCGGAGAATGCAGCACAGGTCGAGGGGCTGCCATCAGCCTGGGTCCTTGAGTGGCCGTGTGGAGCAGAACCTTCTCCGAGGGCCTATGTTTGACATGTGATGTGATGAAAGGCTTCTGTGTTAAGCAACTGAAGTTCAAGTATTATTACCACTGTATAGATGTTCTACTCAGATACATCTGTCTTTGCCTCTTCTCCAAGTCAGTCACCTCCTCCATCCTGATCCATCTTGGAGAAGGTGAACCACTTGGATCATCTCATTGGTTTGTAGAAGCTCTTTCTTTATTAAAGACATGAACATTTTGTTTCTTACGTATGCTGCCAATTTTTTTCCTGCCTATAATTTTGCTTACATTTTATTTTATTGAACAGAAATAACTTTGCTTATACTGTATTTTTCTGAACAGGAATTTAAAAGTTTTATGTAGCCAAACTTGTCAACTATGTTCTGTGGCTTCTGGGTTTTTTTTTTTTTTTTTTAATCATAAATAGAAAGGAGCTCCATTTGCCGAGATTACAATTTTCCAATTGTCATTTACTGAGTAGGCTATCATTCCCCATAGGGTAAAATAAGCTATGTCTGGACTTAGTATTTTTCTACATCTATGCCTGTTTCATACTAATTTATTTATTATTGCTTTTTAATATATATTCTTATATATGGTGGAGGCAATTCCTCCTTATTTTTCTATTTCAGAATATTACCGGCATTCATATGCATTCATTCTTCCAGAAAAATTTTACAATTTGTCAAGTTCCAGAAAAGAAAATGTGATTCTATGTGAAACTATAGTAAATGTATATTTTGATCAAGAAAATGCTATTTTCTTTTATTTGGATCTCATTAAAATTTTGTTTTTAAATGTATTTTTTGTTAAATCTACTTTTAGGTATTTTATAATTTTGTTGCTAGTGTGAATGTTTTATTTTTATATTAGGTTGGATTATTATTAAATTTTATGACTCTATACTTAACTGGTAACACAGAATAGAGAAACTTCAAAGGCCCAGGAATATAATTTAAACTCATTCCTGTTAATAATCACCCAGACTCCAGTTAAGAAAGGCGGCATACATAGTGTCTCAAAGGTAAAAAATGTCTTTGGCGGCGCCAGACGAGAAAACACGGCACCTCGTCTACCTGGACCGTATCGCTGCGGCTTCGCGTGGAGCCTCTCCCTTGCTCCATATTGATATTGGGCCCTACGAACACTCTTTCCAAAACTTACCAGGAGGCTGTTTTTCAGAAAGGTTACTTTCTGTGTTATATTTGTGATCTAGATGAAGCTCCCAGAGAATTCCCTGGTCTTTGCTCCTCCTGAGAAACTGCTCTGTGCTTGCACCTAGTGGCCCTGATTGTACATCGTATAACAGAGTGTTTCCTTCCACACAGGCTGCTGGAGAGCACAGTCTCAAATTTTCACTCACCTCTAAAACATGCATGAGATTTTCATGGATGCATTTGAATTCTAAGCTTATTCCTGGCCATGTTGAACTTTCTTTCCTACACTTATGCCTGTTTTTCACTTTTTTATTTTATTTTATTTTATTTTATTTTTTTATTTTAACTTAATTTTAATTTATTGGAGTGACATTAGTCAATAAAAGTATACCATTCTATAGTACATCATCTGTGTATTGTATTGTGTGTTCACCACCCAAAGTCAAGTCTCCTTCCATCACAGTTATCACCCTTCACCTTCTTCTACCTCCCCTCACCCCACCACCCTTCTCTCTGGTAATCACCATACTGTGGTCTGTGGTGTTTTTAGAAATATTTGTAGTTCATGAGTCTTTCTCCTTTTTTCTTTGCTTAATCCCTTCACCCTTCTCACCCAGTCCCTATCCCCCTCCCCTCTGACAGCTGTCAGTCTGTTCTCTGTATCCATGAGTCTGTCTCCACTTTGCTTATTTTGTACATTAGTTCCAAATATAAGTGAAATTATACAATATTCATTTGTTTTTATTTTGTTACATCCTTTATGTCTTCGAAATGTAAATGCTTCCTGGATCAAAACAGACTTAAAAATGCTTACAATAGTTTGTAGCCTCTAATCCGTGTGCTAGCTCATGAAATTGTATGATAAACATAATTACCACACTATTTGATACACATAACTTTATTTTGAAATGAATTATACAGTTTTTGAAATTTTTCTGCATGAAGCTGGTTCATACAGAAAAATCTTGGCCTTAATTTCTAAAATCAAACTCACTTTTAAAAATCTAGTAAAATGATAAACTTTTAAACTTTAAACAGGTAATCTTTAAAGTCTGACCAGGAAAGAAATACTTGATGAGATTCATCATATTACTTATTTTTATCTCTCTTACTATTTGAAATGGATGTTTGCTCTGTTTTGTGCACAACTCCTCAGCAAAGATTTATTCCGTTTCTATATTTCAAAGTTTTCCAGAAAAGAAGAATGTTTAACTTATTTAAATTTAAAATAATGTTTTTGTCACCCAGCATTAAAATGTGTAGAAGCCAAACAATTTCTCTCAACTGAAGGTATATTTCCAAGTCAACAGAGATAGGACAAATACAATTTATGGACATAGTTTTTAGAAATATTTATAGTTTAATAAAGTATCGTAAACATTGTTCTAAATAAGTTCTTAAAAATGTGAACAAAAAACTTAGAATTTGTAATACTACAATAGGTCTATAAATATTCGAACTATAAATAATCATAACATTATGAAAGTGAGAAAGGTGACTGAAGACATTAAACACCACAGAGTTTATTTAACCCAGTGTTCCTGAAGTGTTCCGGGCATGAAGAATGACAGTGATGTGGCCGCAGAGTTGTCTGGGATCAGCAGCTGAGTGTTTTTACAGCAGGAGTCCCAAAGGCAGAGACGGTCCTTAGGAAACACTGCGGTGGATTAATATTGACAATAAGCTTTTCACGAGGGACAGGAAGTGTATGATGATCTAATCAGATGATGTGTTTGCCAAAGCCTGGATTCAGAAGTGCAACCATATCTATCCAAGTTTCCTCATTTCTACACAGGGAAAAGCTTTCTAATACTTTTATTTAAAGAAATAAAACTAATTCGTAAACTTCATAAAAAGTGTACAGAATAAATTTCTTGCTCTTTGAGCCCTTTTGTGTTTATTTGATCATTTTAGAGAAATCTGTAAAGATCTGCTTCTTTACTTTTTAGCTTCATCAGTCCACCTGGATGGAACATGAGGTCAACAATGTACACTTCAGGATGGTGACCCCCAGTCACTCCCTTCTGAGATTCATTTATCAGCCTAACTTCGTTCCATGCTCTTCCATAATCCCCTCGAACCAAAGAGCAGCCAATGCCAATTTTATCAGCCAGAGCCTGTGGGTGAAAACACAAGATCAACCAGGAGTGAGGAGGGAGAGGGGTGGGGGGAAATCCTTAGTTGTAAAGACCCACCTTGGTTGAAGGTGAAATACACAACTCTTGCAAAGCAGTGCTTAGATAGGGGGCTGAAAAAAAATGTGGAATATTGTGATAGGGGCTGATAAAATGTGGTGGGTTTCCTTGTTCCTTAAGACCCTATAGATTTAAAATCTCTGTGTAGGTCCTGCCAGGAAGTGACATTTTTCACTCAGTCCCACTGCATTGTGTCAGCACAAGATTGATAATGTCTTTCAAGAAAAGCTATTCCACAGGCTTTCAGCCCTGGTGCATCTATCAATCTTTCCATGCGCCTAGGCTGCTCTTTGGCTGTGATACACAGTGAGACTGAATGGAGGGACCAAATGGGTGGGGACCTATCTCTAGCCAATTTATTCTGGGTGATGAACATAGACAAATGTTGTAGAGCAGGAGAGAAATTGTGAGTGGTTGGTCCTTCCTGGGCTGCCTGCTGCCACCTTCTTCTCAGGGGTTGCTTATGCTTTCAGGGAGCTGTCTCTTCAGTTTGTCTTAATCTTGATGTTATTTTTTAAAAAGTAGCCTTAAAATAATCTGGAAACTTCTTAGCCACATTACAGTGGATAAGAGAGCCAGATCACAGCTGCCAGGGTTTGAAGTTCAGCTCAGCCACTTACTACTTGTTATCACCTTATGCAAATGACTCAGCCTCTGGGTGCTTCCATTTCTTCAACTGTGAGATGAGGAAAACAGCAGTCTAACCACCCTCCTCACGGGGGGGTTTATAAAGATGAAGTGAATTAATACGTGTCAAGTACTTAAAGCATGCATGCTGGCACGGAGTGAGTACTCAATAAACGTGCCTGGTACTAGAAGGTGAGAATTGTGTTATTTCAATAATCTCTATATTCATGTGTTAATGTAATTTATCTGAATGTATAGCACTCTGTGATACTGCGATTCCTAATAAGAAATATCTTTTGGTCTTCATCAGGGTTTCTGGCACAGAAGTCCTAAAATCCTTAGAATTTCCTAAGTGATGAGAGCCATAAAGGTGTCTTTTGTTATGCTAATGAGATGACTTTTGGACCTCACCTGAGGATGGGCCTGGCTGCACAGAGAAACAACCACTTGATTAGAGGTTTGGAATTTTTAGACCTACTCCCTCCCTCTACCTCTGCAGAGAGAGGAGGGACTGGAAATTGAATCAGCCAATGGCCAATGCCTGTGTAATAAAGCCTCCACAGAAACCTTAAAGGACAGGGTTCCAGAGCTTCTGGGTTGGTGAACAGGCAGAGCTTTGGTGTAGTGGCCCTTCTGAGGTCATGGATGCTCCACACCCTTTCCCCACCTTCACCTATATTCATCTCTCCACCTGGCTGCTCCTAAGTTACATTCTTTTATAATAAAATGTAATCTAGTAGGTACAATGTTTCCCTGAGTTGTGTGAGCAGCTCTTGCAAATTAATCAAACCCAAGGATGGGGTTGATGGAACCTCCAACCTGTAGCTGGTTAGTCAGAAGCACAGGTGATGGTAACCTAGGCTTGTGACCAGCATCTGAAGTGGAGCAGGGAGCCATCTTGTAAGACAGAGCCCTTATTCTGTGGAATCTAATGCTATCTGCGTAGACAGTGTCAGAATTGAGTTGAATTGTAGAAACCCAACTGTTGTCAGAAAATTGCTTTGATGTGTGGAACACCTTCCCTCCTATGTTGGAGTTAGTACTGGAATCACTTAACACTCATAGTCTAGTGGGGTAGAAAGAAAAAAATAAACATACAGAGGTGTGCAAAAGTATGTTTACAGTTGTTCACATAGAAAATAATACAATTAATAAATAATAATATAAAGAGAAATGCTGTGTTTGGCAGACTCACAACTATAAACCTACTTTTGACCATCCCTGTAAAATTACTTTTTCCAAAATAACTGATGTCTTACTCTATGTCAAGACACATTAAATAATCAAAACAACACTGTGAAAGAGATACTATTGTATTTCCTGTTTTATAGAGAGTAAAACTGAGGTCAGATAATTTTCCAAGGCCATAGTAGGTGGTGACCCAATGTGAGAGCCCGGGACCTTTCTCAGGAAGCCAGTCCTTAACCTCAGAATGACACTATCTCCAGCTGAGATGAATCTGAAAGTCCCTATCTTTTTGGTGAAGTGAGAAATCCCATCATATGCTTAGAGAAGAGGTGAAAACTGAAAAGCTTAGAAAGAAGGGCCGATGTGGGGCATCGCTGCTGAGAAAAATGGGAGAAGCCTGTGACTAGGAGCTGGAAAAAGGTGGCCAGGCTACCTGCTAGTGCACCCACGGTGGACACCCTGGATCTGCTGTGACAATCCTCACTGTCATGTTCTGCAGCTGGAGTGGCATTAGTGGAAAGGACAGGTGTAGGAGACCATTCTGCGTGGCATGGGCCCAGCTCCCACTCGGAGATGCACAGGACCCACGCCTGAGACAGGAGACAGCATAGGAAGGACTCTGAGACTGCAATACTGTTACTGGTCAGCATTTAGCACCCTGGTTGCCAGGAAATGTCTTTTACCAATTAGGTAGAATAAATAGTAAACTGAGGCAGGGAGGAGGAAGGAGACAAGTCTAACACACTAACTCAGCAGTCCTGAGCCTGGTCTGATAATATTGCCAGGTGTTCCAACATCACAAGAAACACTATGTTAGCAAGAAAGAAGGGAAGTCCTTGAAATTCTATGTAGCATTTCCACTATCTGAAAGAAAACCTTGAAACTGTGCTTTCATCCCAAGCCCTGAATGTGGGAGAGGATCTCCGGTGCCCAAAGGAAGAGCTCATAAAACAACTTTGGTTAATTGCCTACCTCTGGTCACCATCTGTTTTACGAGGGAGTCCCTGATGCTTATAGAAAGAGCCCATAAATAACTTTAGAAAGTGCCCCAATTTTAATTAACTGCCTCCTGTCATGTATTTGTTTTACAACAAGATGAACAAATGAGGTCTGGAGCAAGATAAGGATTCAGGCTAACAGACCCCCACACATACCTAAGTTTGGGGTAGTCATCTTCCCCCTGGGAAAGCTGGCACCACATATACCCAATCAATATGTAATCAATATGTAACTTTTTTCCCTCCTATCCCACCAACTATATAAGTTCTGAGAACACAGGACTTTCTCTCTCTCTCTCAGGGGGCGCTCTTGGTTTTCGGGCCACTGGGCCTCTAGCTAGCTAACCAGCCTCAGGCTGCCCAGGGGCTTGCCACCCTGGTCTTCAGCCGCTCTTGCTTTTGTCACCCTGTTTTGCCCTGAAACTTTGCCTTTCACCCCCTATTCCACCCAGTCCTGTTCTCTTCCATGGGAACAGGCCACTAATAAACTGATTACATACCACTAGTTTTGCTGATATGTAATTCTTTACATGCATCAGCAAGAAAAACCAGGTCTCTCCCATCAACACACCCATGAATAGGTTCTCCTATGGAGAATCAGGCCTGCATTGTACCTAAGCCATTTTGAGACTTGCTTTTGCTAAAATTCCCTCACCCTGAATTGAGACAGCAAGTGCTTACTGTAACTTCCTAAAATCCATGCTAAAACTCCCCAGTATGGAGTGTAACTGGCTCAACCACTTTTTGCTTTGCATTTGCAAATATCCTTCTTCTGTGATGTGATTAGCGCATTGGCTCCTTTGTTTTCTGTAGAAGGTAACCACCTAAAGTGAACCTGTGCATAGTAAATGAGGACCATCTTGCAATGCCCCCAGAAAAAGAAATAAAGGCCTGTCATGGTGGAGGCTGAGGTTTTTTCTCCCCTTGAGAGAAAAACCATGCCATCCCTTTTCCTCCACAGGACTTGGTAGTCCGTTTGAATTTCTCATATCCCATCCACAATGTGGCGGACCCCACCAGCCAGGGTCCACATCAGACAGGCAATCAGACTGGTGGGCTGGCCCGGCAGAGGAGTAAAAGGATTGGGGACTAAAAAATGAGGGAAAATGGTGAGCAAATTATAAGGTCTGTGGACAATTCATCTAGGCTGCCAACAAACAAAAAATAGAGCCCAAAGAGAGCCAAAATATGGAAGAAAATGGGAAAGACAAAGTTAATACATGTAGGGGAAATGAAAGATTTAGGAGGGGTAAAAAGATAAGAGACTTTATCAATGAGTTAAATTAACGGTGAGCATTTCATTGGTGGGCAGGCAAGGCCAGGGTAATTAATTGCATGACTCAGTTGAAATGCGGGGGTAAAGAATTCAGTTAGATATGTTCTATTTACCTGTCAATAGTAAGCCCATCAGCTTACCAGGACTGATGTTCAGGCTCCCAAGTGGATTGAATGACACGGATGACTCCATTCACAAGAATGGTCAATGTAAAATATTCTTTTCTTAATAGAAATGGGTATAATACTGATTATTAAATAAACTTTAGTGACAATTTCACATAAAAAAAGAATTCAGTTTGACAAAATGTTATAGACTGAATGTTCACCCCCAGATTCACATGTTGAAGCTCTACCCCCAATGTGATGGTATTTGGAGGTGGAGCCTTTAGAAGGTAATTAGGTCCAGATGTGATCATGAGGGTGGAGCTTCCATGGTGGCATTAGTGCCCTTATAAAAGGAGGGAGAGACCAGAACTCTCTCTCTCTGTGCCAGGTGATTTTACACTAAGAAAACCGCAGACACAAATCAGGAAGCGAGCCCTCATCTGATGTTGAGTCTCCTGGCATCTTGATATTAGATTTCTTAGCCTATGGACTATGAAAAATGAATCTTATTATTTAAGGCACCCAGTCTATGGTATTTTGTTATAGAAGCCCAAGCAGACAAACATGGTGTCTATGAGACACTTACGGTAAATGTATCTAGCTAGAGGGTGAGGAGATACACAAATCTGGGGTCAGGAGATATTTGTATCTGGAAGGCAGGTGGTATTTAAGGCCACAGGAAAGGATGGCCTCACCCTGTGAAGTACATAGAGGGAGGAGAGAGAAGAGCCTGTATCAGAGCCCTGCAGGACCCCAACGTGTAAGAGAGGGGTGGAGGAAAAGAGGCCTCCAAAGGAGACGAGATGAAGTAGTAAGAGAGGACAAGTTACTAAAGAGAATGGTGTCAAAGAAAGAGAATGATCAATGACAAATTCTATTGTCTACCAAGTAAGACAGACAATATAGATCACTCTCTTCCTTCCCAAGAGGGAGCAAAGGTCATACTGCAGTGAGTTGAGAAGAAAAATGAGAGGTGCACCAAGGAGGGACAAAGAGTTGAGATGACTTGATTTTGACCAGGAATGAGAACTGTCTACGGGTAGCAGCATTATTGTAGGTTTTCATTCAGATAAGCATGGGTTCACATTCCAGTTGTAGCTCTGGCTGACCTTAGGTAAATTTCTTCTCTAAATGTCTGTTTTCTTATCTCTAAAACAAGGAGTCATTTCAGCGTTGGCATTTTTGAGACTCTTCACAACTATATTTATCAAGCGCCTGGCACATAGGTAAAAAGGATGGTGGTCCTGATTGTAGGAGCTGGAGTAGTGGTTGTGGATACTATGTGAAAAGAAAATATACTTACTCTTTAAGTATTGTAGATTTAATTTTGGATTTTAAAGGAGAAACAGCTAAGAGGGAGAAAAAGTTTAAAGACAGGAGAGGAGAATTGAGAGGACAATTGAAAGAGCAAGAAATTCAAGGAGTTAGGACAGACTGACATCTGGATTATAAACAGAATTGGGGACTGGAGGCAATATAC
>PVKU01017954.1:0-10209 GCA_004027475.1 Anoura caudifer
AGTCGTAAACCAAATAATTATTCTACTTAGATAACCAAGGAAAGAAAATGAGTTAGAGTTATTTTTTAGAAAGAAAATAAAACTCCAGAGCATTTTCAGCAAGAATGAAATGTAAATAACTTACTGGCATTCAAAGTGTTACCAGGCAGGGCCCTGGCCCTGAGTGGGTCTGCACAGGGCCAGCTACAGCGCGCAGGTTCTTGACCTCATGCAGGAAAGATTGTACGCCGTGGGTCCAGGTGACTAGGAGGGCACATTTATCAAAGCTGGGGGCTGTGAAACAAGGCACTCGGCATAGAGGAAGCAACAGGAGAGCCTAGGCTGGGCTCACTGGGAAGTCAGAGAAAAAGGGTGCCCCAGGGAAAGGTTCAGGGGATCATCCTGGGACAAGCTGCCACTACTCATTGTCTAAGAGTTCAAGAGACTCAGGTCTGTGGGGAAAGAAGAAGGGAAAAAAGAAAGGAAAGGAAATGGTGTGGGTTGCTCCTCAGAGAGAAAGGGCGGGCACCTAGTCCTTTGTCTTGAGGCTTTTATCTCTTTCTTGCAGGTGGGAACCTTAGGGGAGGGTTTCAGTGAAATATTCATCAGTGCTCCAGATGCCTCTTTCAGGATGGTGGTCTCCACCAATTAGTCAGTGAAAGGGAGGGGGAGTCGTTAGTCATTGCAGCTGGTCCTGGCATCAACCACCTGGTTTAGCTGTTTCTGGGCCTAGGGCTGAAATATAGCTAAGGCCTAGATGTTGTCTCTAGGGAGGTGACCTTTCATATGTGGTTGTAAATTGCTCAGCCAGGTTGTTCAGCTGTGTCACTTTCCCTGACCACTTATCAAGGAATTCTCCTAGCCTATTACTATCCTGTCTCAAAAGGAGATTACGTTTTCGCTCAGTTAGGAAGAATGACCAAGTTCATTATCCCATACAGAAATAGTTTCACTACTACTTTGAAAAGCAAGAGTTTTTAATTAAAATGAGCGTTTATTTTAACTGAAATAAAACTTCATTTAGAGATTATAACCTTACTAGTTATATGATAATTAAATACCAATTAATTATTACAAAGCTGGCATTTGTTAGGTTAAATAATTATTTGGCAAGAAAAATTGCAAAATCCAAATTAAAACACCAAGAAATTCAATTTGTTAAAATTGCCATAAAGCTTGCACAGTGTCTCTTTGGAATTAATGAAATAGGTCTCTGTGTGGTAGTGACATTAAAGAGTAACTTTATGTATTTTTAATGTAATAAGTGTGCTTGTATCAATTAAATGCACAGCTTTTAGTATTTAGCTTGTAACACCTTGCTACGTGCCAAAAAGTACATTCATTAGGCTGTGTGATTTAATTTATTATCATAAATTTCATTCTGCTTTATAGATGCTTAAAATAGCTGGATTCAAACTGCTTCATGAAAAATCCAGAGGCTAAATTACATAGATAGGATATTTTTAATCAAAGGAGAAGTGATACTGTTCAGCGCTTTTTAATATTGGGCAGGTGAGCCCTGGCATCATTATAAAATCTGCCCCACTTACCATCCTACCCCTTTTTATCTATAGCTCATCCCCACCAAAGTGACTGAGACATCCTCCCACATCTTCCCACCGAATGCCCAACTGCAGCCCTTCCTTCCACCCAGGCATTACTCTCCTGTGTCCTAGTCTTCCTTCTTTTTTCTTTCCCTCTCTTTCTCTAGTGCAGCAGTTGTTAAAGAGAAAAACCACAAACCCCAAAGGTGTCCCTCATACCAAAAGTCCATAACAACACACCTAGATTTAATACCTGTTCTAATTGCATTTTCCACCTCCCAGAAACATAATCTTCAGCAGCCTGGAATTTTCTAGTCAAGCAGATAACCAGTAAGGTTATCCATTTATCCCCTTGAAAGACCAGGCAATCTGCATAACAAAATCACTGTAGATCCTCTTCCTCCCTGTTCCAGATCCAAAATCATCCTTTTTGGAACTGGAGAGCATTATGCTAAGTGAAATAAGCCAAGCAGTGATGGACAAATACCGAATGATCTCACGTTTAACTGGAACATAATCAACAAAGGAAAAAAGCAACCAACATATAACCAGAGACATAGAAATTAACAATTTGACAGTAACCAGAGGGGAGGTGGGAGGCCAACGGTTTTCAGGAACTACTATAAAGGACACATGGACAAAACCAAGGGGGAGGGTGGAAGCAAGGGAGGGAGCTGGGTTTGGCTGGTGTGTGTGTAGGTGGGAGAGTAGTAGGAGGAAAATGCAAACAACTGTAATTGAACAACAATAAAATAATTATTTTTAAAAAATCATCCTTCTTTTCTCTTAATGGCTCCCTTATACATTTTGTACAATCCCTGCAAGAACCCTTCTGGTTGCTAGATGGGGTGCTGCCTGATGGAAGAATCACTGAATATAGCCAATTAGATCTTAAAATTAAATAGATTATATGTTTTTAATACAGCTGATCTAAATAAACAGTTGTAACTAAATCTAGTGTATTTGCTGAAGCAATATTTTTCACATTCTAATATGTATATGAATCACCTGGGGATCTTGTCAAATCAGATGCAAATTCTTATTTAATAAATAAAAGGGGTGGGGACTGTGATTTTGCAGTTCTGCGGTGCTCCCAGGTGATGCTACATGAAAACTGCCCCACAGGTCACATTTTGAGCAGAAAGAAGCTGAAAGATAGTTTTTTCAAGTTAGAGCACTCTCTTTCCAGCATCTTTCTGAAAAATGTGCTTCAAAAAAATGAAGATTGCTAGGCTTAATTTCAGATCACCAAATCTGAATCTCTGATGTATAAGCCAAGGAATCTGCAATTTTCATAATCTCCCCAGGTAATTCCTATAATACCTTAAAGGCTAAAATATAGGTTCATTCATAATCCCATTCTTAGGTCTTCCATAGGTCGTAGCTATGTGTTTAGAGAGTTGCTTCTACTGACACTGCCCTGAGCCAATAAGCAAATCAAATAGTGGAGGGAGCCAATTGAAAAGTTAAGTGAAAAACTGTTTGGAAGAGTAGGGCACACAAGTTATCAATAAAGCCTTTGTTTTCATTCTAGACCAAAAAAATGAAAAAAGCAGCCCTTTTATTTTGTCTGATGTGGGCACTTTGAGGATTACATAAGAATTTTTTACAAATAAATCTCTTCAGTGCTACTAATAATAGTGGGAAAGTTTGCCAGGGCATGTGCATCTGAATTGTCTTACTTGGTTGTCTCCAGCTTGCCAGTTTCCTCTTATTGACATTGCTTCCATGTGCCATTACTTGCACCACAAGGCTGGTGCTAAGTCATCGCCAGTAATTACATGCTTCAGTAGAAACTTAGATTCTAAATGCTCAGGAGAGTGTAAAGGCTGTCATGAAAATTTAAAAATAGAGACTCAAGCATGTGGCCTCTCAAGAGATCTACATGGTACTTTCAACAGCAACATTTCAACAGAAGTGAACATGCTCCAAACTGAGGAGCTTTCTCCTAAAAATGTGAATATTAAATTTATCCAGGTTAGGAATTTACAGAGACATCTCCCACAGAAGAGTTATAAATGAAGTAACTTTCTGAAAGTACAGCTGCTGAAAGTACCCGCCACACATAGGAAAGCAGACCTCCGGTAGTGGTTACCCCCCATTCGAACTGCCACCTCCCCTCCCACAGGGAAGTCACTAACTGATTCCAGTTTCATTCACTCCCATGGGCTGGAAGTCTGCTGCTTTGCAGGCAGCTGTGTTCAGCATACTGAAACATTTCTGAGATAAAGTGATATCTGAGAAACATTTCTTGCAGATATTACTTATAGTCTTCCCCAAATGAGCACGATTTTAAGCATGGTATGTTTTGTTGCTCAAAGCAGAACGTGGAAGTAAGTCGAGATTTCACAAATCTTGTACAGAGGTATGCAATTTAAAACTCTGACATTTTCCAAAAAAGTGTAAGGATTCAAGTCAAATTCAGTTCATTCTAAATCACTCTGTCTAACCTTAGGGAAAATCAAGTAGAGAAAGAATTCTTCATCACCAGGGAAGAGAAATACTCTTTGCTGTATCTGCATGAAGACATATATAGCAAAAATGAAAGGAGAAAAAGGTTGAAAGAGAAAACTGAATCTAACTAAATTAGAACTCCAGTAAATTAAAATTTTAAGCACTAAGTGTTCTTAATATACTCAATTCTAACTAAATAACTCTATACCTCTACTCCTTATTTCAAATCTCTACTTCATTTTATAAATGGAATGAATTCTTTTAATGTATGTCAAAAGTGAAAATTCAGTTCTGTTTAGAAAATAACAAAAATAGTAAATCTAGTTATAAGATGCAAAATTAAACCTAGTTATGAAAGGCAGGCACTGTGGGAGATAAAATTATAGACAGGAAACTATACTCCCTGATGATCATGATCTAGGGGTGGAGAGAGGGTTTCTTGTAAAAGAACCCTACAAATACTTATAGTAAAGGCCAGGATTGGAGTGATATAAAATGGTAGAGAATGTTAATGCGGTTCAAAGGAGTCATATCATCAGGTTGGGATATCAAGGATTGCTTCATGGAGCAGATATTTTATGAATGGGAACCCCAAGGCTTGTGTAAAATTTTTAAAGGATTAACTAGAAAATTAATAATATGTAGCAAAAACTACACCACAAAATATAATAGTTGGAACGAATAGGATATATTTGGCTGAACTGTGGGTTTGGTTTCCCGTTGGGTTCATATAAGAGGAAGCAGAGGGTTAGCCAATGAAATAGCAGAAACACACATTATAAAGGCAGTTGGCTAGCAAGCTGAGAATCATTTTCCTAATGCAAGAATGAAAAAAGTTTAAATGCACTGGAGTGAGTAAATGGTATTATTTGTCTTTCTACATGATGAATTTGATTAAGGAGAAGACTAGTTAGGATGTTGTTATAGAAGAGCAACAATCTCTGACCTGATGAGACAGAAGAAGAGAAAGCCAATGAGGAATCAGCTAGATATAAATTGAGAAGATAGAAACTGTAGAACTCGGGGAAAAGTTGAATGGAGAGTTTAGGTAGAGAGGTAAGAAGGAAATATAGAAGAGGAAACTCAAATTTAGGTGACTAACAATAGAATATATTTTGAAAAAATATGCAAAATTCAAAAATAAAATGGATGGGGAGGGGTGGAGAGAAAATGCAGACAACTGTAACTGAACAACAATAAAATAATTTTAAAAATGGGTAATTGGAAATTTTTCCATTTAAATTTAAATTTTAAAAGGTTTGCTTCAGATTATTGTTTGTTTTGTTTTAACAATCTAGATATTTGCTTCAATTATCTACTTTCTTTAGCTAGTGTACATGTAGGTCTTTTAAGATGCTGTGAATAGGTTACATTATGAAACACATAAAATGAAAATAAAGCAATACCATGATAGGAATTATTCCTATATGTATTGATTTTTTTTGTTAAAATTATTAATTTATACTTTTAAATTGTAGATATACAGAAAAGGAAATATGCTTGTTATTGGATTTGCTTCACTGACTTTGGTTTAACAAATAAAACAAAACGCATAACAATTGAGTTGACATATGAGCAGCCTAAAAAATAGTCCTCAAAAAGAAATTTAACCTAAATTTTCCTATATACTTTCAGTCTTAGGAAATATTACATATGTAAAAATCTGTAATATAGTTTTATATATGGGACATTTGCATTAGAAACAAGAAATCCACTGATATAAGTAATATTATACATTGATTAGCACATTTTAAAGACAAAATGAAAGTTAGCTATAGTGTGGATGGTCAATAACTTTTTTCTAAAATATTAATGCTGTCAGGCACTGCTTTAGCATTAGTGGTGTCAACGATGAAAAGAAAGCAGGCTTACTCTCATGCCAAAGAAAGTTATCCAAAAGAGTAGACAAGCCATTCAACTATACCACAACTGGAGAGCTGCAGTGGACACAGAATTGCACCTAGTGCACGTTTCAGAGATCAGAGAAGGCTTCATCAACCTGACAGTAAAGAATAATTGGATCAACTAGAAGAACTAAGGCAGACATGGAAGTTTCCCAGCAGAGCATATGACTGTGAAAGGCCTGGGGGCAAGAAACTGCAGTGCCTGAAAGAACCATGGATGCTAGTGAAGGAGAGGGTTGTACAAGTAAAGAAAGGAGAAAGGTGAAAGATTGGTGATTTTACCCAGAAGAAAAGGACTCATTAAATTTTTAAGTAGGGAAGTGACTTAATCATATGCTGGTTTTGTACAGATTACTCAGGTACAAAGCAGAGAAATAAATAAAAACTAGATTGAAAAGAGAGATTGGTGTTGAAGATATTGCACAATATGAAAATAGATATGGGTGGCCTCAATAAAAATAGTTAAAAGTGGATATAAGCAAGATATCCTAAGACACAGAACAATTTGGTAAATGAATAAATGTGGGAGATAAGGAACAGGGAGAAGTCTAACAGGAGATCTAAGATAATATCAAGTTCCTTAGATCGGGTAACTGGTGAGAGGGTGGTGGCACTCACTAAAATGGGGTATGTAGGAAAAGACTAAATCTGGCAAGTAAGCTATCAACTGAACCTTATTATATCGAAGTAAATTTGCCTACAAGCCATCCCAGTGGAGACATCCTCTAGGCAACTGAATACGCAGAGTTGAAGGTAAGAAGAAAAATTGATCTACGTCTACAGATTTATCGTCAGCATATAATATAGCAATTGAAATAAAGAAAGCAGATGAGATTGTTCAAGGAGAGTATTTAGACTGGCAAAAGGAAAAGGTGGAGGGTAGAGCCTTGGATGATACCAACATTTAACGCAAAAAGAGCTGTCAGGGGTGAAATAGAAAAATAAAAAGAATAAAATATGATGAAGGTCAAAACAAGTGTTTTGAAAAGAGAAGATAATACTTCTGGCCAAGATGGAGGTATAGGTAGATGCACTGTGCTTCCTTACACAACCATATTAAGGACAACAAAGATTTAGAAACAAGAACACAACCAGAACTAACAGAAAATTGAACTGTACAGAAGTCCAATAGCCATTCATCCAGACTGGTAAGAGGGGTGGGGTTGCGGCAGGAAAAAGTGGAGGTTGGTGGACCTGGGCGCAGAGGAGACCTAGGCGTGCAGGCAGAGGCTAGTGGACCCCAGGCATGCAGGGTGGCAACAAGCAGACCCAGCGAGGCCACGCAAGGTGGATGGCTGACCATGTGGTCCACATTCAAGTGCAGATAATCCAGGTGAAAATGGGGAGCGAGACAGATCCCACAACCCAGGGCCCCAGTGTCAGGAAATAAAACCTAAAAGCACCGATTGAAAACCCCTGGGGGGGTTCATGTGCCAGGAGAGACTCCCAGCCTCACAGGAGAGTTCCTTGGAGAGACTCACAGGGTCCTAGAATGTACACAAGCCCACCCAGCCGGGAAGCAGTACCAAAAGGGCCCAATTTGCTTGTGGAAAGCAGCGGAAGGGACTGAAATACAAGAGAGCATGGAGCAAACGCCATTGTTCCCTCTCGGACACCACCCCCACATACAGTGTCATAACCTAGTGACTGGGCTGCCCCGCCCTGGGGAACACCTAAGGCTCCACCCCTCACTATGTAACAACCCCAACCAGGCCAAAAAAAAAAAAAAATCCAAAAATGGCTCAAAAGGGAAAACAGATCAAAGCCCCAGAACCAATTCATCTAAGTGACCAACAGATAGCCAACCTATCAAATGCACAGTTCAAAGCACTGGTGATCAGGATGCTCAGAGAATTGGTTGATTTTGGTCACAAATTAGATGAACAAATGAAGGCTGCAATAAGTGAAATGAAGGAAAATGCACAAGGAACCAATAGTGATGGGAGGAAAACTGAGACTCAAATCAATGGAGTGGACCAGAAGGAAGAAAGAAACAAACAAACAGAAAACAAGGAAGAAATAAGAATTCAAAAAAATGGGGAGAGGCTTAGGAACCTCCAGGACATTTTTAAACATTCCAACATCCGAATCATAGTGGTGCAAGAAGGAGAAGAGGAAAAGCAAGAAACTGAAAATTTATTTGAAAAAATAATAAAGGAAAACTTCCCCATTCTGGCTAAGAAAATAGACTTCCAGGAAGTCTAGGAATCTCAAAGAGTCCCAAAAAAGTTGGACCCAAAGAGGAACACACCAAGGTACATCTAATTACATTATCCAAGATTAAAGAGAAGGAGATCATCTTAAAAAGCAGCAAGAGAAAAGGAGACAGTTACCTACAAAGGAGTGACCATCAGACTGTCAGCTGGTCTCTCAAAAGAGACCTTCCAGGCAAGCAGGGGCTGGAAAGAAGTATTCCAAGTCATGAAAGGCAAGGCCCTACATCCAAGATTGCTCTATCCAGCAAAGCTGTCATTTAGAATGGAAGGGAAGATAAAGGGCTTCTCAGATAAGGTAAAGTTAAAGGAGTTCATCATCACCAAGCCCTTATTGTATGATATGTTAAAGGGACTTATCTAAGAAAAAGAAGATAAAAAATAGGACAGTGAAAAGACAGCAAACTCACAGATATTAACAACCATACCTAAAACAAAAGCAAAGTAAGCAAACACCTAGAACAGGAACAGAAACACTGAAATGGAGATCACATGGAGGGTCAGCAACAGGGGAGTGGGAGGAGGAGAGGGGGGAAAGGTGCAGTGAATAAGTAGCATAGACAGTGAATAGAAAATAGATAGGGGGAGAGCAAGAATACTGTAGGAAATGTAAAAGCTAAAGAACTTATGACACATGGACATGACCTAAAGTGGGGAAATGTGGGTGGGAGGGGGTGTGCAGGGTGGAGGGGAATGATGGGGGATAAATGGGACAACTGTAATAGCATAATCAATAACATATATTTAAAAAAGAACAGAGAAGATATTAATGCTATTGAGTGGTTAAGAATGATAAAAACTAGAAGAAAAAAATGATAAGAACTGGACTCATTCACAAGGCTATTATATGTAAACATGACAAAAATGTGTCTGTGAATTAATGGAACAAACTAGTTGGCAGTGAGTAAAAGAAGGTAAGTTCCAGAAAGTATTATTGATATGAACACTGGTTAGCTGGATTGTCTCAGGGACGGGGACAGAGAAATCAAATTTTGGCTAGGACTATACCTTTACCTGAGACTCAGGTTCTCTTCCAAGCTCAGTAGTTGTTGATAGAATGCAGTCTCCTACAGCTGTATAACTGAGAGGTCACTGCTTTACTGGTATCGTTGTGGCTTTCTAGAAACCACCCTTTGTTCTTCCCATGTTGCCATCTATAGAAGGTAACTACTTGCTTCTTCAAGGCTGAACACAAGAACATCACTGCTGCTTGGAAACTCTCCTATATCAGGAAGGGTCCAGTCTCTTTGAATGGCTCACCTGATAAGATCAGGCCCACCCAGGAAAATTTATTTTACAATTTAAATCAAAGTCAACTGAGGAGACTTTTGGCCAAGATGGAGGCATAGCTGGACATGCTGTGCCTCCTCACACAACCAAGATTAAGGACAACAAAAATATAGAACCAAAAAAAAAAAAAAAAAAAAAAAAAAAAAAAAAAAAAAAAAAAAAGCAAACCCAACCAGGACAGAGAGAAAATTGAATAGTCCGAAAATGATTCACCCAGACCGGCGACCGGAGGAGGCCCCGCGACTGGTGGGGGCCCTGTGACCAGGAGTGGCTCCACAACCAGGAGTGGCTCTACAACCAGAGGAGGCCCTACGATCTCGGGAGGCCCTGGGACTGCAGGCAGCCGAGTGACAGGAGGCAGCGCTGCCACCAGTGGCCCTGCGACCAGAGGAGGGGGCTTTGTGGAAGACCCAGAGCTCACACCCGTGACTGTAGGTGAGACAAAAAAAAATGGAACTGTGAAAAAACCAGAGTTGGACCCAAAAAGGGAGCATCCCAAAAGCTGAAACAGTGGAAGCTGTGAACACCAGGATACCCGAAAGAGACTGCACCATTGAATCTCGCAGAAGTTCACACCATAAACCCAGGGAACCACAACAGATTAATTTAAGAAGCTGAGGCTTACAAGAAGAGTCTCACGAACAATGGGAAGACAAAGAAACAATCCCCAAATGAAAGAAAAGGAGGAAGCCCCACAAAGAATGCTAAATGAAATGGAGGCAACTCAACTATCAGATTTTGAGTTCAAAGCAATGGTTGTCAGGAAGCTCCATGAGCTCTCAAAGAGCTACCAGAAACTATAGGGAAGCAATGATGAACTCACTG
>PVKU01017955.1:0-10196 GCA_004027475.1 Anoura caudifer
GGGCTGTGGCCGACCTTTGGGGCTGGGGAACGACCACGTGTCTGTTCCCATCAGTGCTACGACCCAACCAGGGGTTTCTTCTTGTACAACTGCACTGTTGGTACCTGCCGTGAGATGCTGAATGGCAACGCAGGTGAGGTCACATTGGCCAGTGCCCGACCTGTGTGGGAGCGTGGTCCTCCTGCCTCAGTAGCTGAGTGCTGAGTGTGGGCTCGGTGGTGTGTGTGAGGAGGGAGTGTGAGTCCCCGCACTGCAAATGTGCCTGCTGTTTACACTGTGTGTGTTTTCATGAGAAATTACTTTGATACTTTGTTCAAAGGCTTTTTCTGAAACTATTGAGCTGTTTTGATTTTATCCTTTGGTCCACTAATAGGATGTGGTCTGGGAAATGGTTGATCAACTGAAATGTCAGTTGCACGTTGGAGTAAATCAAATGTGATAATGGTGTGTCCACGTGCTCGCCTGATGTTGGATCTGCGTTAATATTTAATTTAGAACATTTGGATCAATACATCACATTATTGTCTGTAATTTACCCTTTTCTGCATTTTTTCTGTCCGGTGCAGGTATCACTGTTACACCTGCTTTCTATGGGAATCAGGAAAGTTTCCCCTTTTGCAAGGTTGGGAAAAACGTATATGTAGCAAACACTTTTGAAAGATCCAGGTGTAAGATTTTTCTTGTTGGTTCCAAAAGTAACTTTACGTGATACTTTTTTCTGTGGAATACTTCCAGTATAATATGTTCTGTATTTTCTAAAGAAAGTATTCTTTTTACTCATTTTTGAAACCACATTTATCTTCCTAGGACAACATATATTGTATCTCTTTTAATATTTTTTTCATTTTCATATTTTCCTCATTTCATTTAAATTTTCCACATTATGAGTTTCTACTCAAAGTTAGCATTGTTCCAATCTGCCGTTTGAACGTGAAATCCATGTGCCACTTGGAGCTGCCGTCGGCGGTGTCTCCTCCGTGTACATTCACGTTCATTACGCTGGGGAGACGGTGTTTCTCATGTGTCTTTTTCAGTTTCTTTGTGATGGGAGAAGTCAATTTCACACTCTAGATTCTTTTTGTCTTGAACATATGGTAAATAGTCTACCAATATTTTAACAAATAAGTATGAAGAGATTTTAAAAATCCACAAATTAATGGAATCTCAGTATAGCCCAGATCTGAGTGCATTTTCTTCACTTATCCACATGTGAACCTGAAGGTCAATGGCACTCAGATGACCGCTATAAGGAAGTCTTATGGCTCAGGGACTCCACTGGGGCCCCAAGGAGGACCCCTGCCCCCTCCAGGGCCACAGCAGTGACAGCATCATGACCAGCCTGGGCAGCACCACTCTGGGACATGAAATATAATAGTGACATTGACCCTCAGAGATGGAAACAAAAGGGAAAATTTGAAGAAACTATCCCCATGTGGACAGAAATGTAAAGACTTTGTCATCCATCCGTCCCCAGAGTCCCATAAGCTGCATAGACTGCAGTGGGTAACATGAGGTTCAACCTCTATTCCAGTGCTTGCCTGCATGCAGGGGCTGATGGGATTCTAGGAAGCAGTTGGTGTTTGGGAGATGGGACATGGATGTCCTGGACCCTAGCGGAGTGATCTTGTTGTCACCACCTTCTTGTCCCCCGCTTGTCCTTTTCCTGCCTCTGGGATGCAGCTTGCAAGAGGGCCCCATCTGCCAAGTGCTGAATCTTCTACTCTGAAGGCCGTGCCCTAGAAGCAGGTGGATCCTTCCTCCTGAGCTAATCCTCATCAATCTGAAAGCCCCACCTTGACATCTGCTTGGGGTCTGAGTATGATCCACAAAATGCTCACTGTACCGCAGCCCCTGCATCACTGAAGCAGCAGAACTTCCTCCTCTAGGGCCAACACCCTTCATGAAACCGCACAGGGTACCAGCCCGGGATGAAGGGCCTCCGAGTGCACAGATCTGTCTCCTTGGGCACCTCCATGTGGAATCGTCTGCACAGACGCATCAGGACCAAACCGCATGGGATTCTCTCTTGGGAGGGGTTTCATAAATGATAATTTAGTCTGGAGGTGGATGAGTGTGTATATTTATTTGTCTTGATTGCCTGTTCTATTTTTAAGGCAGTTTCTGTCCCAATGATGTCTCAGTTATTGCCATGGCTCCCTTGGACCTGCCAGTCTTGCCTGGGTACCTCTTTCTCTAAAAGTATAATCTGCAAAATCACCTCTTGACGTTTGGCCTTAGAGAAGGATAGCCAGGACTCAGTGGGGTGTTGGGTGAAATAGTGCTTCGCTCCAGCTGGGGTCATGCCTGCGAGGTGGATGCAGTAGGGGGCAGGGAGCACTTCCTGTCCCAACCTTCCAGTCGGGAAGCTCCTGCTCCTTCTCAAGGTCCATGTGAAGCACAGACAGACCTGCCACCGTGCTGCAGCCCAGCCACTATATTCCCTCTCTGGCCTTTGCTGGTGACCTTTCTGTCACTTCTCTATCCTGTCCCTGACGGGGAAAGCCCTTTCTGGAATCTGAGGGTCTAAAGAAATCCCACAAAATGCTTCAAGTCAGGTGAACCCTCAGGGGTAACATCACCTGCTCACAGCAGAGAGCCGTCCAGGAGAAGAGGTGGAGGGAGAAGGAAGCTGCCCGAGGTGGGCACAGGCCCAGGGGTGACGTCACTGAGCGAGTACGAGGGTCCAGGCCTGGGACCAGCCTGGGAGCTCGTCCTGGCCAGTCTCTGATCACGTGCCCAGATAAACTTCCTTCTCTTCTTACTTCTCCTCTTTCAACATTCCTTAAAGAGACTATTGTTTTCAGCCTGGAAGTGATCAAACTCAGAGTGAATATAATCTAAACCCAAACCAGATGTGATCATGAATATAATCATGTACCTTCTGATGGCTGATAGACACCTCATCATACTTCAGCACTGAGTGTGGCATTGGGAGCATCACTCTGTAAGGAAACACACGTACTGAGGAGGCGTCATGGGGTGTGTTCAGCCGGGCAGTGCCTCCTCACACAGAGCAGTGGGACCCGGGGGCCCCTCAGAGACCTGGGAACCTGCATCAGTCTGTGTGGACTCAGGGCTGGGCAGCTCCCAGGTTCCTGCAGATACTGAGGTCATGGTTCAGCGTGTGACATTCCTGGGTCAGAAGGAGACACAGGTTCCCGGTGCCTCACCTGGTGCAGGAACAGAGATGGGTCAGCACACCTGAGGTCTCAGGAGGAGGGCGGGTCATCTGTCCTCACCCCAAGGTCAGGAGCACTCCCCACAGGCTTGGAGGGGCAGGTATGTGGCTCACTCTGATGGAAACCTGCCCTGCTTACAAAGGGGGACATTTCTGGATCCAAAACCAGAAAAGAACCTCAAAGGTTTCTGCAGAATTTTCTTTAGGTTAAGGGTACAGAGGAGAAGATTAAAGAGGAGGATCTTAGTGAAGGTAGTTGATGTGAGATGGTGAGAGCAGGCACTTCTTTGAAAAGTCATGCAGTTTGGGCAATTTCAAAATTTCCCACACTGTGTATTTGTTAACTCACTCTCCCTACCTAGCATGGCGTTCCTTGTCCTGTTATCAGGGCCACTCACATTTGCAAGATGTGTGGTATCACCATGATCTCAAGCTTAATTCCCCATCTGCCAAACAGACAGAGGAGGAGTTGGCTCAGATGCCATGAAAGTGGTGGAATCAGGGTGTTGAACTGACAGGAAAGAGCAGAAAGCTGGAGGTCTGAGAATGGGGGCAGGGCAGCCAGGTGGGAGTGGGGAGGCCGGGGTCAGTGCACACAGCCTGCAGCAGAGGGCGCTGAGGAGACGGGTTTCACTCAAACAGCTGGGAGAACTCGCTGGTCACTTTATGCAGGAAGTACCTAACTGAGACCAGCAAGACAGACCCCTTGGGATCCTGGGAGAAGAGAGGACGTTAGGGATCTGGTTTTCCAGGTCACAGTCATTTACTGAAAGGCCTTATGGCTGTAGAGCTGTGGGAACCACTGGGCTCCTTGCCCAGGTGAAACCCAGGTGGATCCAGGGCACAAGAGGAAGTGATGTTATCTGACGTCAACTGCCCAGACGTGTATCATATTTGCAACTGCATCACATTCTCCCAGTTAGTTTGTTACTACACTAAGAGAGTACAGGAAAATAAGAAAAAGTAGAAAATACAGAAATATTTAATTTGAAATATAAACTACTTTTAGGACGCCTAAGGTAAAGTTCTGGCAAGAAAATTGTGACACGGGTAAGGAGAGCACTGCAAACACGAGAGAAGTCAGTTTCTAACACAGAGAGGCATTCCACCTTCCCCACTGGTGTGGCGAAGCCCACCACAGCCATTACTTTTTACCAAGCTCTCAATTAAATCAGATCTCTCCAAAACTGTACATGAATCATATGAATTAAAATATTTGCTGCATTGTTCTCCTTTTATATGCCCCTGAGTGTTTTCCTGGAAAACCCCCTTTCTCCGTCATTTCCCTGAGATGCCCCTCTGAGCCCTCCAAACTGGATCAACAGTCCCACATTCTGTGATGTTAGAAAGGAGGCTCACTGTGCGTTTGCTTTGCTACGTCTTCACTGGTAATGAAACCACATTAATTAGCCGTTTACATACATGTTTGCACCTGAAGGAACCCGTGGAACTCAGATGCACCAGTAACCAGTGCAGTGTCTCAGAGTCACAGCCTCTGGGAAGCAGGCCCTGGATGTGTGAATAGAGGCAGGGACCTGCTGAGCTGCAGAAACCAGCTGGTAGCTCATGGCTTAGTCTAGGGAGACAGTTGTGCCCTGTGACCATCAGGGGGCAATGTGGGACTGCACGGTGGTCCCCACACAGCTGCTCAGTGAGGACTGTTCACTCAGTGGAGCCTGAGCTTGGAGGCTGGGCTCTCTGTTCCCTGACGGGGAATCACCATCTGTGTCTTCTGTGGCCTGGCCTATTCCCCTGAGCGTTCCACTTGTGTGGTCTCAGCAGGTGTTCCACCCCAGGGCTCTCCCAAAAGGTGAAGCTAAGCCTCTTCCTCCTCTGTCTGGTGTGTGAGCTGAGCTCCAGCACCAGGGCTCAGGGAGGGGCTGGGCAGTCCCTGGATGGACACACATTTGCATGGGCGGCCCCTCCCCTGGCATTGGGTGGGGAGAAAAGGAGGCCTGGGCAGCCCAGTCCCACTGTGGGCTCAGGGGCTGTGTGCACCATGGCCTGGACCCCTCTCCTCCTCGTGCTCCTCTCTCACTGCACAGGTAGGGACAGGTTGAAGTTCCCAAGTTTATTTCCTTCCTACTCCATCTCCTGAGAAGCTTTGCTTGGTTGTGCCACATCACTGACAAGGGTCTCTTTCTGCAGGTTCCCTGTCCCAGCCTGTGCTGACTCAGCCGCCCTCCCTCTCTGCATCTCCTGGAGCCACAGCCAGACTCACCTGCACCCTCAGCAGTGGCTTCAGTGTTGCCGACTATACCATTCGCTGGTTCCAGCAGAAGCCAGGGAGCCCTCCCCGGTATCTCCTGAGATTTAAATCAGACTCAGACAAGGGCCAGGGCTCTGGGGTCCCCAGCCGCTTCTCTGGATCCAAAGACACCTCGGCCAACGCAGGAATCCTGACTATCTCGGGGCTGCAGCCTGAGGACGAGGCCGACTATTACTGCAGTGTATGGGACAGCAGCAGCAAAACTTACACGGTGCTCCAGAGTCACAGGGAAGTGAGACCGAAACCTCCCTGCACCCTCTCTGCTTGGGGCTGCCACCCGGGTTCTACCTCAAACCAAGGCTTCCTCATGATGACAGGTGTTGTCACTTCTGAAGCCAGCTCTTTCCATACCAGTATTCATAGAGGTGCCAATGTTTTCCATCTTCCTATGCTAAAAGTTAATATATGTACTGCTCATATCTCCTTACCCTGATCCTGCCCACACAGTTACAAATCTGGTGTTCAGGCCACTACCCTCCAAGGGGATGATGGACAAGAAAGTCGGCGGTTGTTCCCACCGTGCCCTGCTGAGGCATGACACAGGGCTGTAGGTGGCCTGAGTCCTTTTGGCTGGTCACTGGGTCCAAAATACCTCCAGCCCCTCACCCAGGGAAGAACTCCAACTGTCAGGTCACCTTCCCCTAATCTGGTCCTTGTGACCTGTCTCTGGGGACTGTTTTCCCTCTTGAGGCTCAGAAGAAACAGGTGTCTGTGGCTCTAGGAATTCTGAGCAAACAGAAATCTGCACAGTGAAATGTGACTGTGTGTGTGACTTACCTGTGTGCACGAAGACACTAGCTTCATGCTTGTGTAAGAGCCACAGTTCTTCCTCATCCTAAGGTCACTTGTGCATCATGTCCACATTTCCATGAGGATGGGGACTTGGCGTTCACTTGGCATTTACAGGTGACTAAGACAAATCCTGCAAACTCAATAAAGGAAGATGAGAATGTGTGGGTGAGTTATGTCCCTACACTAGTGTTGGAGGGGCCCAATAGTGGGGGCACTTTATCCCTGACTCGGGGTCCTCCCCTCTGCACACTTCTCTGCACTGGTGAGGGGCTGAGAGGTTCTTGGAAATGGCTCATCACAAGCACCTGCCCTGTTTTTTTCCTGTCCCCTAGTACAGCGTCCATCCTTCGTTCTGGCTTCCAATCCTGCTTAGGGTAAAGCCGTAGCCTGCGTGTGACTCGACAGCCCCTGCCAGTGTGGCCTGACCTGAGCTGCCCTGGACGGCTGGCTGCCCGTGCCTCCTCCACTGACCTGAGCCCCCTGGTGTCCAGGTGCCATGCACACAAGTCATGTTCTCGGCCCTGAGTCTCCTCTGGGCAGCTGCCAACTCTCCTCCATCATGTCTCCTTTCATGGCCTCTCACCCACTTCATTGATTACAGACGGGGCGTCTCATGTGCAGCTGCTTCCTGTAAAGCAGGACTCCATAGCCATCCCACTGCCCCTGGCCACACCCATGTTGGCTTCTCAGGAGGCCCAGGAGAGGGTAGTCAGGCTATGGAAGTGCTGAGCCCAGTGGTATAAATTTCCCCCATAAACCCTGAGGGCAGGGGCACACATGACACTGGGGTGTTTGCATTTGCACCTGGTGGAAGTCAAGGACATTTACTTCTCGTGAATCTGGGTGCTCGGTAGAGTCTAAAAGCTGAGTGACGTGAGAGACAGGAGATGGTTCATGTATTAACCGTCATTCCTCACGCTCCCTGCACCCAGAGCTTAGTAATGACTGGTCTGCTTTCCATCTCTACAAATGTACCAGTTTTGTGTATTTTGCATAAATAAAGTTTCATAACACATGGTCCTGTGCAAATGGTGTCTTCCATTTAATTCTCTTACATAGTGATTTTGGACTCCACATGGGACGTAGAGTGAATTTGCACCTCTTCGTGTTCATTGGCATACAGGGCTCCGTTGTGTGGACATAGCGCGGTGTGCTTCTCCGTTCATCAGTGGATGGGCGTGTGGGGTTATTCACACCCCAGGAGCGATTAGGCACATCGCTGCCAGGAACATTTCTGGGCATTACTGTGTGGGGTGCTCACGTTTTAATTTTTTTTGGGTAGTTTCTTAAGAGTGGAACTGCTGGCTCATGTGATAATAGGAAGAAATGCTTCTTGAACACCTGTCAGACCATTTCCCAAAACTAAGAAAGGCTAAAATAAAGCCCCGATGACATGTGATGGGGAGACTGTTTGAGGAGCGAGTCCTGCAAATCAGAGAGGCTTGGGTGAAGCCCTGGGCTTTTCCCAGATCCCTGACTTTGCAGAACCCCTGGGTCCCGGCTGGTCCTGAGGAATCTGTGTACTCAGGGTTCTCACACCTGGGCGCTCAGGAGGGTCATGGGGTGGGGGAGGGTTTGTGGTTGTGGGCCCAGCAGCGGGTGCCATGGGGTGTCTGAAAAGCAATGGTCTGGGTTCTCCAAGACTGGACACTTCTCAGGGCTTGGCTCTGAACATCTTCATTCACCCAGAAACAATTATAAAGGCCTTCCTGTTTTAAAGGAAAACGTGTGAATTTTTTATTACAGCCTTATAGCTGCTTGTTGCTACCAGTCCCTGAAGATGCGCTATGGTAGGAAAACCAAAGCGAGGAACAGGAGCACCGACGGGGGAAGGCGCCTGTGCGGGGGGTGGGGCTGAGGGCGAGAGAGAATGGGGCCAATGAGGCCTGACTGACACGCACGGTGTCTCATTCCTGATGTTTCTAACTAAGGAGAGACGTACACGGGTGAGGATTTGGATGTTTTCACATGAGCACGTGTTGTTCGCATTGGAATATCAGCCTCAATTAAATCATACAAGTTCTGGTTGTCCCGTGCATTAGATTGCTGGGAGGGAAAGAGTTCCAAGAAAAGCCCCCCCGACCCCGAGATGAGCCGAGATGATCGGAGAGGCACGTGGAGGCCAGGCCACCATGAAGACACCGCTCTTTGGTCAGCAGCTTGCCAGCTGATCCTCGGAGGTGCTCTGGGGACAATGAAATTGAGAACTTCGATAGGGAGAGAGGGCAGAGGACTGTCGTCATTACTCAGGGCAAGGTCACGGAGGCTGGGCCTCGGTCAGTCAAACTGAGATGCAGAGAGCAGAGTCACGATGCGTCTTTGCTCCTCGGTATGCAGCGGGGGTTGCTTGGATGTCCAGGGGAGGTCACGTGGGTCCCCTAGGGCGACTCCGTGTGCTCACACGTGACGGAGACGAGGGTGCTGGATTCCAGCACAAATCACAGCGACTCTGTGACAGTGTCTTCACCCTTCTTCACCCGTGTGTTAGGGAGGGTGGCTAAGCATTTTTTCTCTTCTATTGACTCATGGATGCTTTCATTCATATACTTTTTGACTGACTGTTATTGCCGACCCTCTCAGGGTTTGAGTGCCACAGCATTTCCTTCACTCGCCAACATGTGAGCTGAAGGTCAAGGGCACCCAGACAACAGCTGGTAATGACGTCTCCTGGCTCAGAGGATTCACGTGGGGCCCAAGGGAGACCCTGCCCTCCATCTGGGGCCATGTCAACCACAGCACGGCACGGCTGACATCCCTTCGGGAAATGTAAGTCTACCACTCAAATTCGGACCAAAGGGAGGAATAGGGAGGCAAAAATTTAAAGAACCTAGAGTTGTGTGGGTTGGACAGTAAAGATTTTGTCACCCATTAGCCCCCAGAGTCCCACAAATTCCAGGAGTCACAACGAGGCTAACCCTCTACTTTGGTGCTCACCCGGGTAACAGACTGCACGACAGCTCTCCCATCTCAGCCAACTCCAGCCCTGACCCCGGGCTCTGCTTTCAGCCCTGGTCCTTCTCCAGAGATGAAGGAGAGCCGCATCTAACTGCTGGGACTCTAGGACGATCCCTGACTGTGATCACGGTAGACAGGTAACTGCAGGTGAGAAGACCGCACGGTGTGGCTGGGCCCCTCCTGGCGGCAGGGCCTCCTGTACAGTTCTCAGGTTTCTTTATAAACCATGGGTTAGATCTGGGCGGGCCTAGGAGGAATGAAAATCACCAGGCGAGAAAATGGCATCGTGGGAAGCTGCCTGCAGACCCTACCCAGGAAGGTTAGGGTCTGGGGTTGGCTTATCCAGCATAACAGGATGCAGCTTTCACCTAGCAGCCAGCTTCAGCCAATCAGACTCTGATAGCCCAACCGCAGGTTCTTTCGTTTAAAAACTCTGATCTAAGAACAACTGAGCGAGTCCAGACCACCCTTGGTTGGCTCCACTTTAGCTCTTGTTCCTGCTAATAAACCCTGCTCTCCTCAGCTCGCTGCATCCTTCTGGTTTCTTGAGGGACTCCGACCTAACACTGTGGAACCCCCCTGATGGTTTCTGAATCCATCAGTTCTCTGTCCAAAATGTCAACACAGACCCATGGGACAGGACCTTGCCTTTGCACAGCCCCCTCTCCCCTCATGCCCACTGTTCTGCGGGCTGCTGTCTCTGTCATGAGTCTTCCCACTGGACTCTGGGAGGCTGGGCTCATCAAGGACACCTTGGGTCCCTTGAGTTGGAGGAGGGCCCAGGCCTGGGTCAGGGCTCTAAGGCAGATGCTTCCGTCACCTGTCATAAAAAGGAGAAGGTATCACGCTGGCAAGTCCTGCTTGGGGATTTAAGTCAGGAAACTTGGGGCACAGGTAAGTGACCCCTAAGCCTTTTTGGGTGACCATGTCCAGTCCTATCTGAAACCCAAGACAGGCTGTTTATGGGACTTCCTTATCCTGCTGTGGACCTGTTGGCCTTAA
>PVKU01017956.1:0-10182 GCA_004027475.1 Anoura caudifer
TTCCCTTCCCTTCCTTCCTTCCTTCTTTCTTTCTTTCTTTCTTTCTTTCTTTCTTTCTTTCTTTCCTTTTTTTCTCCCTCCCTCTCCCTCTCTCTTAAATGGAATTGTTTTCTTGTCACTTAAAATGTACCAAATAACAAAATGTGGGAAATAATGTCTCCCTATATAAGAGAGGACCAAATGCTTTCCCGCGCACCTCCACCCTCCTCCGCGGAGGCAGCTGTTGTCAATGGGGCGTAAATGACCAACCTTAGGGTTAGGTGGCCAGCACAGGTGCTGATGTATAGTAAATGCGAACAGATGGTTTATTCGTGCGACGATCCCTAGCATGCTCTTTTGTAGCCTGCTTATTTTCGCTCAGCAAGTATACAGAATGATTTCTCAACCTATTTGTCATAAAAATCCCCCAGTAAATATAGAAATGTGAGGTTTCTGAGGGGCCTCTATTGAAACGTTGTCCTTAAGCCAATATTACCAGGCTCAATAGGCACAGAAATGGAACCGTCATGCCCCTGCTAGGAACGGGCCCCTCCAGGAGGGGATTGGGGCCGTCTGGTGTGTGGGAGGCAGAGGGGTGGAACGTTTACCCTGCTGTTTGTGGTGTACCTGTTCAGCTATGAACAGAGAGCTTTAGTTTCCATCTGGCTCCTCTCACTGGCACTAGACGCACGTTCAGAAGAAAGAGAGGAAGACAGTAATGAAAGAGAAAGACATCTAACTGCTCCATGGATAGGACCAAAGGCAAATTGGGTCCCACGACCCCACGTTCTAATGTGGTCAGAATGAAGCAGGAGACAGAGTTCTCTGAAATAAAAGAACCCAAGGAGGGGTATTTTGACTGTGAAAAGGTTAATTCTTGTCCATTCTCAGTGATGAGTGCTACTCACCCTGTAGTCAAAACATCCCTCTGAAACTGGGGATGCTGACAAGAATGTTCTCCCTTTCCTGTTGCTTTATTTAGTTACAGCCAGTTACAGCTTGTTTTGTCACAGTCAGGCACTAGGGAGATGCTTCAGTTATCCTCAGTAGAATGGAAAGTTTGGTTCATAAAATTTACTCTTTTTAGGCTCTTCCAGTCCTCTGTCTCTCCTCTCCCAGGCTCCACCCGGACTAGCTGTCTCACTGGTTTGGAAACCCTTTGCTGAGGTTGGGGATCGGAGTAATTAGAATACCCACCCCCTGCTTTCACTCACTCCTGTGTCTTCTTGGGCTCTTTCAAGTGGATTAAGATCCAGTCTCCTCCTTCCTTACCCCCAGGTAGGGAGAATGCAAAATAATAAACACTAGCATTTTTCACCAATTATAGAGCTGTCCTGGCACCAAATGTGTATCAATAGGAATTTATTCAGAAGCCATTCTTGGCAAACTGTTAAAAGCAAACCATTCCTACCTACCTGAAGATGAATAGGGTACAGGTCTGAGTCCCTCTCTCTAGAGATAACACCTTGACTCCAGAAAGCATTTCTGTATGTTCATGTCTTTTCCATATGTAAAGTGACATGTTGCAAATGGGTTTTATTTTTTAATTGTTTTATTTTATTTTTATTTGGGTTTTAATTATTATATTTTGTTTTTTTAGTACAGTTCATCTTTGGATAATAAATCCTTTTAACCACATGGATATTTGTTGTTTTTAACTACATTAATGCAACACTTTAAAGGTGTTTTTCTGTACTAGTTATCTGTGTTTGTTCTCTATTGCTGCATAACAAATTATTCAAAACTTATCAGTTTAAAACTAATTATTATTCACACCTCAGAAATGAGGTTTGAGGGTCCAGGAGCAACTTAGCTGAGTAATTTTATCTCAGGATATTACATGAAGTTTCATTCATGATGACAGCTTAAGTTACCATTGTCTGAAAACTTGACTGGGCTGAAGAATTCACTTCTAAGCCCATTCGCATGGTTGTTGGCTGGAGGCTTCAGTTTTTCATTGTGTGCACCCTCTTCCTAGGGCTGTTTGAGACTTGGCACTTGACTTTCCCCAGAGTGACTGATTCAAAAGAAAGAACAAGACAGAGGCCACAGTGTCCTTTATAACCTAATCTCAGAAGTGATATGATACCACTTCTACCATATTCTATTGGTCACACAAATGAATTCTGGTACAGAGGAAAGGAGACTACACTTGGATGTGAATCATGGGGTGCCTCTAGGAGGCCTGCTACTGCAGTCTATCCTTGGGGTCGTAAGGATTTACATCCTTTTCACATACAAAATACATTCACCTCTTCTCAAGGACCCCCAGAGTCTCATCCCATTGTGATAGCGGCTCAAAGTCTAGAATATTGTTATCTCAGTCAGGCCTGGGCTCAGGTGAGGCTCTCCAGGTGCAGTTTCCTATGTATAGTTCCTTAAGCACCATCTTTTCTCTCTGCAGGCCTGTGAACTAAAAGACAAGTTATCTGCCCCACACACTCATATCAATGTTTAGATAGGCATAGGATAGCCACCACAGATATTTATGCTTAAAAATGGGGAAAGTGGGAGGCATACAGGAGTCCCTAGTGGTCTTGAAATTCAACGGGGAGAACCAGGAAGTTCCCTGATCAGGACTCAGTCATACCCTTGATGAGGAGTTATTCTATATCACTCTTGGCTCTCCTTTCTGACTCTTGGTTCTGTCCTCTGAGACATCCTTCCTCTTTGATGAAAATTAGCATATGGTTGCAGCTGAGTATTTTTCTCAACCTGCTTCTTGTCAGTAGAGTTTTGGGGGGTCCAATGACCTATTTTTAAATGGCTTTTATTTATTTATTTTTAGAGAGAGGAGGGAGGGAGAAAGGGAGAGAGAGAAATATCAATGTGTGGTTGCCTCTCGAGTGCCCCCCACTTGGGGGGCAACCCAGGCATGTGCCCTGACTGGGAATGGAATGAATGACCCTTTGGTTCACAGGCTGGTGCTCAGTCCTCTGGGCCACACCAGCCAGGCAATGACCATTTTTTATTTTGTCCTCTTCTCTGTGACTTTCAGTCAAAGCTGAAACCATTCTTTTTTTCCTTGTGCTGTTATACTTTTATTTTTTAAAAAATTTTTATTTTTAAACTTTATTTTTCAATCACACTTACCTTTAATATTCTTTTGTACTAGTTTCAAGTGTACATCATAGTAGTTAGGTAATCATATACTTTACAAAGTGCTCCCCTACCCACCTGGCACTTTATGTAGTTATTGCAATGTTACTGACTAGCTGAAATCATTCTTTATAAAGTTTTATGGGCCTTCTGTGAATTCTGTTGGGGTTTATTCCATTAGATAAAAAAAACATAATTCTCTTTGAGAGAAGCTCTTTTTTAAGCTTCTACTGAGAGACTGTGTCCCCAAGCATCTTAAAAGTCCTTTTCAAACAAATCTGAGTCAAGCTCTTAAAGTCCTTACAGAGCCTTTAGTCTAAATGGATGGAACTCTGAGGCACAATGTTTTCCTGGAAGTGAGCGTCCTATATTTTATCTTGGCTTACAAGCTTTTTCTATAATTTCTAATTGATTACCATCTCAAAAGGGCCAAGAATGTTCAAAACCATTGTTTTTAATGGTTTCCTGATATGTTCAATTTAGCAGTCTTTCATATAACCGTCTTATCTCTCATAAGCAGCGAGAAGAAACCAGGTACCCCTTGAGCACCCTGGCTGGTAATATCTCCAGCTAAATCACCCTGCTCATTGGACGTATTTTCCACTTGCCCTACAGCTGCAGGTGACAGTGTTGCTGAACTTCCTGCCACTATAAAACAAGGGTCTCCATTCATCTAGTTTCCAATAAGATTTTCTTCAATTTCTTTTAAGATCTCACTGAGAGTTTTTGCAAAGCTTGAGATTATATGAACAGTGCATTCAAGACTAACACTTTTCAAAGTCTTTATAGCATTTCCAGTTTCCACCCATTGCTCTGTTCCACAGCTGTTCCCATGTTTAAGGTTTTTGTTGTGGTACTCCGCTTCCAAGTAGCCAAATCTTTGCAATAGTTATTCCAGATGAACACATTTATTCTCTACTCCAGATGGGGAAATGAAGACTCAGGGGGTTGTGTCTGGGTCAAGGTCATACAGTCAGTAGCTGGAAGAGCCATGACTCAAACCTAAGAAACATCAACTCCAAAGTGCATCCCCCTGCCCCCACACCAACCATTATCCTCTCTCTGAAAGAAAAAAGGCAAACCATTTATAAATAAATGGGAGCTTTGAAGTCTGGACAGAAATATCAACAGACACAATTCTAGGTGGCACCATTTAAGTTGTCATCTCTCGTTTTGTATTTTTCAGGGTAGAGATGGCCTGATTTAATAAATAAAGAAACTGATATTTCTCAGGATTACACAGTTGAGTAGTATTAGAGTGAGGGTTTAAACAAGGTTTGACTGACTTCAAAATACTTTGTCTTCCAAGTGTCTAGTCATCCACATCATGCCTTATTCATTCACATCTGAACAGAAGTCAAAGACATAATATTTACTAAAGAGGGACAGCTTACTTGGGTTTTCTTATCTTTGTAAAAGGGAAATGGTAGGTTTCCCACAGGGGTATTGCCATGATTGAATGAGGTAATGTATGTAAAGCTTAGCAGTGCTTGTTTGACCTGTTGTAAGCTTTCTGTACATGTCCTCACATTTACTTAGCACTCAGGAGATTCCCATTTGAGCCCCAGTCTAGCTGGTTAACTCAGTTATTCAAGATCTTGCATCAGATCTTCACAATAAAGATGGAAATGATCCATTCCGGATGTCACTAAGATTTGACAAGGAAAAATGCAGTGAGTTATATGACAAGTATCGAGTTCCTCAGTAGAAAGTTATTCCAGAAGGCTGGCCTTCTATATCGCCATCGCAGAGGATATGAAAGAACCTTATTCTGAGTCTGTAATGCCCCTTTGGCTCCAGCCAGGAGCCCGAGCTTCATTAAAAACTGTGAACTGTGCCAATTTGTCTGGGTCTTTATGAGGTAGATGAAAGGGGGCCACGGAAGAGACTATCGGTTCCATCTGGCTTGGGTTGGGTGTTTGCCCCCAGCCCATCATGTGGTGAGATGAGGGTACCAGCTCACCCACTTCGCTTCAGACTGGGCTGCCCTCAAGGGCCAGGGCATTGATCTTACCCCCAAGGCTTGGAATGCGCCCCCGGGCGTATCCCCAGGCCTCTTGAGGTTCTGTAGTCGACCTCACACTTTCACAGGTTTATTCCTGGTGGCAACTGGTCTCACAAGGTAGGAAAGTATGAATTTGGAGCTTTGTGGTCATTTTTATGTAACAATGTTTTAATACATAAGATGTTAGAGTAAAACTTTCTATGCTTTCCAAACGGTGTCTGTATTTTGATTTTTAATGTGCTCCTGAACAAGGCTGTCTGCCAGCACAGGCCAAATCTGGTTAAGAAGGGCTCCTGTACCTGGAAAGGGTCCCTCGAGAAAGCACTTCAAGTCATTTATCCAGGGCTGGCTGGGTTTGCTCTTGGCTTGGAGACTGTCAACTTTCCACCAGACCTGCCGCATAGTAGAGCACATCCTCTCCCAGAGGGCAAGGGAGCCAAGGAGAGAGCAGGTTGTAGGAATGACGGCTATAAAGCAGATGTTATTAGTGGGCAGTGGGGAGGTTGGGAGGCTGAGTGCTACAGTAGCTTTATTTCAGCCTCCAAGGTGGGCCACAGGACTGTGGTCTAGAAGGAAAGCTGCTCCCATTTGGCCAAGCCTGGCATCCCGAAAATCCCCAGGTGAAGAAACACTTCTGCCTGGTGTATAAAATCAGAGGTTGGGTCTGGAAGGGAAGATATCGATGAAATGCAACATTTAGGGCACAGCCTTGAAAAACTGTTAAAAGGACACCCGTTGAGAACTAGGAGCAAAGAGTTGAAATGTCTCTCGATCACCTAATTTTCCTTTAGTTTAATGTTATTCTTAAAGTCTTAAGCCCAATTATCAGCAACAACAGCACACAAGAAGATGAGAAAATCAGAATTGGTGCGAACTGGTTCGTCATCATTAGGTGGGGCTCAGCTGTGGGAGTTGTACATGCTGCTGGGTCTGACGACAAGAAGCTCATTTGTAATTTAGGTTAGGATGTATGTCCTATGTTTGACATACGGAACTCAAGGTCCTCTCCTGTCACTCTGATATCTTCATTCTGGAAGGGAATCTGGCCCCCTCCCCCACCTTGAGGTCTAGAGGGACTCTCTTGGCTTATGGTGATAGAAATGCACTCACTACTCACTGGATAACTGGACACTTGCCTAGTAGTTACGTTTCTCTCTCTTTTTTTCCTCCCCAGTGAACTGAAATAAGGGCAATTCTTTGACTCTGAATTTGACCAGCTGTAGATAAGGTCACTCCACATTACCAAGAAGTCTGTACTTTGGGGCACTTTCTGACTAACCCCTTTAACTTGGGTTAAAGGTCCTCTCGCTGTGATCTCCCTCTCACCTCTCTTGTTCACACATTCCCTTAGGAAGATCCTAGTGCAATGCTCCGATCATTATTTCTAGAACTGAAAATAAAGAAATAGGCAGAGGCCAATCTTATCTCTCTAGGCTGTCTTGGAGCATACTAAACTCCAATTACATGCCGATGTATGCATGATGAAAACCAAATGGGATGATCTGCAGAGAGGTTTATGCTCAGTGCCGCACGGGATATTCCACGGACGAAGATGCTGTTCCTCACAGATTTGTCTATCGTGCAAAATTACCTTTTCAAATTAATTATATTTGTAACTTTTTGCCACTCTTTTGACCTCATGGAAATCTGAACCAGTTCATGAGGCTCCTCTTTGTCTTTAAGGCCAGACCTCAGAAGAGAATTCTGTGCAATGCTATAACTAATTAGGCTGAACTGGGTGTTTAATCTGGAGAGGGTTAAAAGGAAGTATTTCCCACTTTCCATACCTTCTCAAGCAGAGGTCCAGCTGCTGTGTGCCAAAGCCTAGATGTGTAAAACAGGAAGCACCGAGACAGACCGGGCACATCCATGAGAAGTATTTTTAACTTCCCAAACTTCAAGAGAGTAGTGTCAGATCATTAATGCATCACTCTGTGCATTTATTCATTCTGCAGTCCTTTTTCTTCAGTGTTGTCAGTATTCAGAGTGGTTTCTCTTTCCTGTTGTGATTTGTGAAGACACTGCATTAACTTCAGGGTTTTGTTGATTCAAAACTGGGAGTGGGCAGTTGACCCTTCCAAACATAAACAGGGTGGAGATTAGCCTAGCACAGACAGGCTTGGGGATTCGTGAAGAGAGTGACATTGAACTAGAAAAGTTAAGATTGGGCTGAGGAAAAAACCTGAGAGCCAGGAGAGATGGCCTTTGGTTTCCTGATCTCTCCTTTCTGCATTTTTTTTTCATACTGAGTGTCGTCCTTTGCTCTGTCTCTGTCCTGCCATCACCTGGAACCCAAGTTCACACTGAGAGAATAGCGAGTGAATGTGCTTCCTTCTCTGGGGCTGCAAAAGTAGAGTTTTGAGTACAGAGGACAGTGCTGAGCTCCAGAAGTGAATATCTACTGATGGACTTTGATTTTTGTGGTATCTGATTAACGTAAGTCATTTGAAGGGCAGATGTTTATAGCAACCCCTAAAATCCACTAGGGAATTTTCCACTCAGGTCACTCATATACCTACTTACTCAAAGAGCTTCATCTGTTTATTTTTCAGTGTGACAGAAAGGTGGGGAATAGATTGACAAGCTCCCTCACTATTTAGCACATAGTAAATTGAGAAACAGAGAGTTTAAAGAGACTTCAAGAGGAGAGACTAGAAGCCATCACTAATTTTTAAACTAATTTCTTTCTATGTCAATATACACTTGGTAATTTCCAGGAATTAGGTTTCAGCCTCTCTTTTAGTGACATTTTGACAAATTAATATTGAGTGACTCTGGCAAAACCACATCTCTATACTCCCACTCTGTTTACAAGAATTTTGAATTACTGCTTTCCCTGAATAATTATGATCGGATAGTAACCGTATATTTCTTTCTCTAAAATGCATATTTATGCTGAGAATTTCTGATTATATTAGATATTTGTATCTGATGCAAACTGATATTTATAAGTTAGTTGTTGAAAATTATTGTATTATGGATAAATTGAACACTTCAAATTTTTAAGATAAACTGAGGACCAGAGTATAGAATGCTTTAATTTTCTGTCTACTAGGATAGCATTATCAGCTTTCACTATTCCAGCAGTCTGGTATACTGTACTGTTTTAAAGTACCAAATCATCACATTTTACTGGGTAGTACTGAAATATCTGAAATTTGAATCAATTATATTTCAAGATCAAGAACAATGACTCAATTTTCAGTTGAAATGAAAAGACAATCTGACACGCAGTCTAGAAGCCTAGACAGATCTGTCCCGTGTAGGGATGCTTTAAGCAACTGCATTGTATCGTGAATTTCTACTGCAAGAGTATTTTTTAGTTTTGTCCAAAGTTTTTTCAAACCAGTGAAATATGAACACAATAGTATTGAACTCTAAACGTAGATGAAACAAGCCATAAATGTACTCTTTGAAACAAAACTATGGGTTGCTGTCAGTAAAATACAGCTTTTGCAAAAAAAAAATTAAAAAAAGTTTAAGAACATGGTATTATTTGAAGATGTAAGAAACGAGGGAAAATATTTGAAATTGGCTTAAAATTATCTCCTCACGAGTCTTCAGACTATTAGAGGCTGAAAAAGCTTATTCAACAGGTGGAAAATTTTACATGAAAATTTGTGTCATTTAAAGATGGCACACATTGCTTTTTTTATAGGATATCATCTTAAGGTATTAAATATTATTTCTTATTAACTTTTTACTATTCCCTATATACTTCATGTTAGTGACTTTGTTTTTGAGCATTGCTTTATTTTTATGAATATTATTTGTGAGTATTTTAGAATGACAATGTATATTTAATGCTTACATTTATATAAATAAATTTTTACTGGAGATTTTAGTTTGTAAAGGTTGTATTTGAATGTATGATATATTTAGTTTCACTGGCATCTTCTATGAAATCATTTAAATTAAAAATGTCTTGTGTTAAGTAAAATGAGTACAATTATAGCATTGTCATTTTGCCCCATATTGCAATTACTAATGTCAGTTTCTGCTCATAAATATGTGTCAGTTTTAATTTTTAAAAGGATTTTCAATTCCAAAATTATTTTATGCCTAATTTACTGCCCAAATAATTTAAAGTAAAAGGAGAGATCTCAATGCAATGTGTTCAAGGCACTTTTATCATCATCATACTACAGATGTGAAAACCGAGAGCTCTGGGGTGAGTCTGAGACACCATCCACCACCCACCACACATATGTGATTATCGGTACAGGTTAACAGTTCACAGCTGCTGTGTAGGGAAAATTCATTAGTGCTCATGACACGAGTACTCTTCCAACTAATTCTAGTGGATTCAATAAATCACTTTAAATTTTTGTTAAAGTATTATGTATGAGTAGTTTAAAAAACCAAATAATGTTGAGTGGCTTATTACAGAAAACACCGGTTGCTTGTTTTCATCTCTACCCATTCCCTAATACCCAGAAACAACAATTTTGAACTCTTTTGTATGTGTTTATTGGCATTAACCGTGTATTTCAGTCTTTTGATTTATCAATTTTATGTATTTACAGACTTCCTCCAATATAGTTCTCAAGTTCTCAGTTTCTGCTCAAATACAATGTTCAGTCTTTCTATTAACTGTTACTATTTGTCCACTAAACCAAGTAGTATGCTATGATTATTTTTTTGTACAACTTTTTCTTCTACCTGGAGGTGATATTTTAAAGTGGTTTAATTTCTTCATTTGTTTAGTTTTCTAAGAACATATGTTGAAGTCTTCCCATACTGTCCAACAGTTTCACAAAAAGCTTATCAATGTATTTTCTTGCAGTTAGGACTGTAGAATACTTTCTTACTTCTATTCTTCTCACACCCAGCTTCAGGGAAGGGAAGAATCTGAAGGCGTAGTTTGTTTACTATGCAGAACATCACTCCTGCCTTTCTCTGTAATTCGTGTCTGGTCTCTCTGATTCACTTTCTCCAGGGGAAATATTGTCAGAGAGAAAACTCCTTGTGTCTGTGGCAGCAGTTGGAGAGAGAGAGTTACTGGACTGTGTAGGGTGGGAGTGGGACCTAGGGCCTAAGTGTTCCATATGCATAGACTTTCAGACAGGTCTCTTTCTCCCTCCCCTCCCCCCTCCCCT